>LOJH01024493.1:5077-22237 GCA_001685095.1 Ellobius talpinus
GATAGATAGATAGATAGATAGATAGATAGATAGATAGATAGATAGGCAGATAGAATTATAGAAAGACAACAGTTAGTAGAATGATAGACATATAGATATATACACAGATACACAAATTGATACATCAATAGAATAATAGAAACATAAATACATCAATAGAATAATAGAAACATAAGTAGATGAAACATGTACAGTGGTAGAACTATAGATATATCACAGATACAGAGATAAATACATAGACAGACCAATAGATACATAAATAAACATAATAGGTTGACAGAGAGATCATAGGAGTTAACATAGATAGATGATAGATAGATAGATAGATAGATAGATAGATAGATAGATAGATGATAGATAGAGAGATAGATAGACAGACAGACAGACAGACAGACAGATAGATAGATGAATGACAGAGTAACAAATGAATACATAAATGACAGATAAATGATAGAGTGATAATAAATAAATGTTTGATGGTCCATATATAGATGATTAATAGATATGTGGTGGTTTGAATGAAAATGGCCCTCTATCAGCTCATGGGGAGTGACATTATTGGGAGGTGTGGCCTTGTTGGAGAAAGTGTGTCACCAGAGATAGATAGCTTTTGAGGTTTTAGAAGCTCAGTCTAGGCCCAGTGGCTCATTCTTCCTTCCTGTTGCCTGAGGATCTGGATGTAGAATTCTCACCCTTCTCCAGCACCATGTCTGCCTGTACTCTGGCATAATTCTGCCATGATGATAATGGACTAAACCTCTGAACTGTAAGACAGCTCCCAACTAAATGCTTTCCTTTATAAGAGTTACTGTGGTCATGATGTCCCTTTACAGCAATAGAAACCCTAACTAAGACAAGATAGATAGATGATAGATCGATCGATCGATCGAGATATAGATGTAGATGTAGATGTAGATGTAGATGTAGATGTAGATGTAGATATAGATATAGATATAGATAGACAGGTGGTAGATGATAGGTAAACATGATGGGTGGATGGATGGATGGATAAAGAGAGAGTGAGAAAGAGAGCAATGACATCAATAGATAAATAGAAAGATAATAAATGATTGAAGGTCTCCTGGCTCCCAGGCCTCAGGGCAAGGACAGAGAAGAGTCCCACAGCTGCCCTGCACTTGACATGCAGCATGAGCAATGCACCTCCAAAGCACAATGCTACTAACAGTAGCTGCAAGTAACTTCCTGACACATTGACTATAACCTCTCAGAGTAAAGATTCAAACTTACCGCAAACACACACACTGAGCCCTGGTTAAATTTTGTCTTCCACAGCCTAGCAGGTGATTTAGCCACTGAAACCACATCAGGGTGCTGGGGAATGAGAGCCACAGCTCTTACCACTAGAAAAGTGAGTCTTAAAATGGAAAGGAGATGCAGCGGGAACTCTGAGCACAAAGTAGCTTGGGGAAAATGAGTGAGAGAACTCATGTGCCAAGCTTTATGTGTTTACGTGTATACAGCAGGGAGTGTACATGTGTTTATACATAAGGTTTTTCCTCACTTCAGTTCTCTGATAGGCCATAGATGCAAACATCAGACTCATTCAGTATTTATCACGCCAAGTGCTGGGGTTTAAATTCTACATACCACTCCCTGAATAAGAAGATAACAGGGCTCCGTGTAGAAATGGTGGATTGATAGGCAGAGGGAAGCAGAGAGCAGAAGCCTAAAATATTTCATGCAGCCAGGAGGTAACTAAGTTCTCAAACAACAGAAATGTCAAAAAGGACACAAGAGATGGCATGAAGGGTTGTCCGTTGCCAACCAGGGACAATTTAACATCCCAGTAAACAATCATAGCAGCCAATTATAATCTATGGAAGGAAATGTGTTTCTGAATCCACACCGCTATGATTAAACAAACATTGGAGAATGAAGCTGGGTCCTTGGGGTGGCATTCTGACTCATAAATGCAAAGGAATCATGAAATTAGAACCCCACCACCTGGCAGCCACCATGTATGCCTTAATTGTCTCAGGTAAGAATCATTAATGGATTCCACGGCTGACTGGAAGTCTAAGAAACTGGCTATTTGCAAAGTGTCAGCATCTTGGTGCAGGAGAAGTAACAATTTCCAAATGAAGCAACTGCAGCTCATTCTGATGATCAAAGATGCCATCACTCGTGAAGGAATAGCCTGGATCTTGAAAAGGACATGGAGACACTTTGGAAGCATAAACTGAACTCGGAACAAAGACATGTGAACTAAACCCAGCCAGGAGGTGTTCGACAGAGAAAGTGGACTGTATAAGCATGTCACAGTCTGAACAACAAAGGGTGGGAAAGTGCTATGGATTAGGGACAGGACGTATGCAGTGCTCTGGACTAGGACCTCAGACTGGAAAAAATAATTTGGCTGCAATGGACACAAACAGACAAATGGTAAAATGTGGGGAAAGCTTGAGGATGAGATAAACGTGCATAGAAATGTCTCTTTGTGCACTAGAGAACTCCAGGGGAACCCTGTGGATGAGTGGTTAGGATAAAATACCCGGCAGAAAGCAACCTGGGGGAAGAGGTTTGTTTTGGCTCACAGTACTAGAAGGGAAGGCATGGTACTGGACAAGTTAGGTGGGCCTGGCAGTCAGGAAGCAGAGGGAAAGAAGGAAGTGGGGCCTTCTGAAAACCCTTAATGTACTTCCTCCAGCAAGGCTCCACCTCCCAAAGGTTCCATAACCTCACTAAACAGTGCCATCTACTGGGGACCATGGTTCAAACATAAGAGCCTGTGGGGGATAATTCTCATTCAAACCACCACAACCTCTTTAAAGGGCCATTGTGTATGTAACTCACTCTCAAGCAGCTCAAAATAAAGTGTTTAGTTGGGTGGGACGGTGCAGGCCTTTAATCCCAGCACCCAGGAAGCAAAGGCAGGCATGTCTCTGTGAGTTCAAGACCAGCCTGGTCTATATAATATGCTCCAGGCAAGCCACTGCCACAAAGTGAAACCCTGTCAATAATAATAATAATAATAATAATAATTATAATTATAATTATAATAATTATAATAATAAATGTCATGTGTTTGTGTTGAGAGAGAACACTAACCCTTGCAGGCACAATAGAGGAGGAATTTGAGAAAGGAATTCCTTCAGAATCATGGATCCAATCAAAAGACCAATAGAGCACAGCAAGGAGAAATAAAGGAATCAATGCACAGATTGAGGATCCAAGTGCCTTATGAATATAACTAAGCACAGTTAATGCTTTTCTTAAATATTAGATAAGAACCGGGCACTGTGACAAGTGATATCTGTTATTTATAGAAATAATTTTCTATTGATAATACACATTGATTTTATTAACATGTTGTTTAATCCACGGATAGCCCCACTGGAGTTACTCTCTGTGTCCCCATTGCATAAAGGATGGAATGGAAGCTCAGAAGAGTTCGGTGATTTGGCCAGAATTGTGATGTTGCTAAGCAACAGGGCTAGGATGGGGACAGAAGCTCTTGGATGCCACAGCTTCCATCCTCGGTGCTTAGTTGGTCTTCTCAGCTCACATGCACAATGGACCCTCAGTCCCATTCCATCTCCTAACTCCAAATGACGCTTTAAGGATAAAAGACAGATTTGTAGAGACATTGATTTCAAAACCCCTCACAAATAAGTTATATAAGGGCGAGGGAGATGGTTCAGTGATCAAACTTGATTGGCACACAAGCGTAAGGACTGGAGTGCAGATCCTCAGAAATACACACAAATGTTAGGGAGGAATGGAGGACAGCCAGTGATTCTAGCCCCAAAAGGCAGAAATAGGGGTCTCCAGAACAAGCTGGCTAGTCAAACTAGTCATACTGGTGAGCTCTTATTTGATTGACAGACCTCTGCCTCAATGAGTAAGGTGGGAAAGCAATGGAGGAGGACTCCCAACATCAACCTCAAGCCTCCATATGCATGTCCTTGCATGCACACATGCCTTAAAACATGCAAAGACATGCATACACATGTATGACTATACCACCTCTATGTGACAAATGGAAATTTTTAATTTTAAATGTTATATAAATAATCCACCCATGATTTTTATAAAAACAGTCGAGTAGTCTCAGAGCTTCAGATGATGAGCATGCATAGCTTCTGGAATGCTCTATTCTAGCTTCTACCCTAGTCCATGAGGCTCTGGATCACTGTTTCTGAGGCCTGGCCTCTTCTAGATTCTGGTTCCTGGATTCTAAGTAGGAATCTAATTTCCAGACGCCATGATTTCTCATTTTTAAAACCACAGGGCAGTTGTAAACCTCACTCAGAAACCAGCAAGGACACAGGCTCTAATTTAGTTAACAACAATCAACCTGGTGTTGTGTATCATATAACTCCGAAATCAGCCCAGCTCCCTCACTCTCGGTGGCTATTTTTAGAGTGTAGCAATTTATTATCCACAAGACAATGAGAGATGTCAGAAGTCAACTCTTTGTGAGTTCTTGAGCAGCACAAACAGGGTTGTCTCAAACAGGACAAGCCTCAGAGAGTCAAGGGGGCCTCCAGTGAAGGGCTGCACCACAATCTCCAAGGTGCATTCCCAGGAAAGTTGGGGAAGGCTGTTTAGAGTAGCGGCCACTGAGTGCAGTAGCGTGACATTAACTGATGGATGAAATTACAGGTTACCATATGGAAGCTGGAGGTCTACCACAGCAAGATCCAAAGGGGGTGCAGCCAGCCCCCTACATACGCAGGCATTCCACAGGGAGTAGGAGCTGAACGATGCAAAGCCACAGGAGCAGGATCCATGGTCCTGTCTTTGCCATGGCTTCCCATGCTGCCTGGAGTATATTGAGATCTCAAAGACTTTGGAATGATGGAAAAGCCATCCAATATGATGTAAGGGCCATTTATGGAAACCTTCCTCCTCTGCTCCCTATCACCATGGCAACAGTGACCAGGCACCAAGTCAGCATTTTATAGTCACTGTTGACTGGTCTAGATGTGAGCAATGATCCATGCTGAGCCAACAAGCTGTCTCCTGAAAATCAATTTAGAACCAGGGCTAAGAGACTCCGATCTCTGCACAGCTTGTTTCCAGAAAGGAAAATCAGAACTGAGAGGCAGTGATGGAGCATTTATTCCAGCATAGTGGCCGTAGAAAAGGAAGGGGCAGAGATGAGAAGGGGGGGCTTCTGAGTCCTTACTTGCATACCACGCCTCCCTCTTCCTCATATGCCAGGATGCACCACGCCCTTGCAAAGAATCCCCACATTGGGCTCCCACTGTTGCTGGTGGTTTCTGTCACTTGCTGCAAGTGATTTAGATTTGGCTATCAACTAGCCATAAACCTTGAGTCATCTGGAAAGAGGGAACCTTGACCAAGAAATGTCTTCTATCTGAATGGAATAAATGAATGTCTGTGGGGCTATTACTGCTAATTGATATAGAACAGTCAGACCACTGTGGGTGGTACCGTGGAACCATCCCTAGGCAGGTGGGCCTGGGCTGTATAAGAAAGGTAGCTAAACAGGAGACTGGAGGCAAGCCAGAAAGCAGTGTTTCTCCCTGGCCCGTACTTCAGTTCTTACCTCCAGGTTCCTGCCTTAAGCTCCTCCCCTGACTTTCCTTTCTGATGGACTGGAAGCTGCAAAGCAAATAAACCCTTTCCTCCCTGGAATTTTACTTCAGCAACAGACAAGCTAACCAAGACACTGCTATAGGAGTTGTAGCCAAAGACGTCAGTGTCCTTTGTATCTTGGGTTCTACAGGGAAGACAGATGAGCTGCCAGAGCAAAAGGTCTTCGCTTTTCTTTTGTGTGTGTGCTCACATGCACATGTGTGTACATTAATGTGGAAGCCAGGGAGCAAACATTATGCATTATTCCACCTTGTTTGTTGAGACAGAATCCTTCACAGACTTGAAGATCATTGAATAGGCTAGGCCGGCAGGCCAGCAAGCCCCAGGATCCCCTGTCTCCATCTCCACAGTACTGGGACAAGCACATACTATCATGACTGGCTTTCTTACATCTGTTCTGGAGACCATGCTCAGGTCCTCAGGTCCACTCAGCCAAACTGAGCCATCTCTTCAGCCTTTGCTTTTCAAAGTCACACCAAAGCAATGGACATGCTCAGTCCCATGGGGTTTCTTTATTAACTGGAACTGAACATGGAAGCCTGCATCCTTCCATGCAGGCCCTATACCTGAGAGGTAGGTGGGTGCAACAGGCCAACATGAAAGCCCCTGAACTGAGTCAAGAGACCTGGCCGCTGCAGCCAGCTCCCTTAATGATCATGAGTCAACAATAATCTCTTCTGTTGAGTTGAGCAATACGATCCAACCTATCAGCTTCCCAGAGGTCAAGAGATGCTGGTGTAAAGACACACGTGCTAAAGGAAAGGATTGTGACAATACTGACTAGATAGGCTTGGTGGAACCTCAGCATAAGAAAAATAAATGTCAGGTGTAACATGAGGGCCTGATTGTTGGGGTTTCTGTCCTGCCCAGTTCCCACAGTCAGTAAGCCCCCAAAGAAATTACACAGAGAATCTGCATTAGTTATAAACTGATTGTCCCATTAGCTCAGGCTTCGTATTATCTCTTATAACGTATATTAACCCATTATTCTTATCTATGTTAGCCATATGGCTGGGTACCTTTTTCAGCAGGGTAGGTCACATCTTCCTTCTTCCATGTCTGGGCAGGATTGGGGAAGAATGGGCTTCCTCCTTCGCAGAATTCTCCTGTTCTCATTGACCAGCCTCTACTTCCTGTCTGGTTGTCCCACNATTAACCCATTATTCTTATCTATGTTAGCCATATGGCTGGGTACCTTTTTCAGCAGGGTAGGTCACATCTTCCTTCTTCCATGTCTGGGCAGGATTGGGGAAGAATGGGCTTCCTCCTTCGCAGAATTCTCCTGTTCTCATTGACCAGCCTCTACTTCCTGTCTGGTTGTCCCACCTATACTTCCTGCCTRGCTACTGGCCAATCAGCATTTATTTAAAACATGATTGACAGAATATAGACAATTGTCCCACACCAGGTAGGCAAGGTGGTATATGCCATTTATCCTGGCAGTTGACTGACAAAACCAGACAAATCTCTGTGAAGTTGAGGCCAACTTGGTCTACATAGTGAGTTCTAGGCCAACCATGACTACATATAAAAACTCCTGTCTCAAGAAGAAGGGAGGGAGGGAGGGAAAGAAGGAAGGAAGAAAGGATGGAAAGATGGACAGATATGGAGGGAGAGAAGAAGTTAGGCAGGCAAGCCCATAATGTTTAGAAATAGAGGATCCCACACTGACAGCAAAACAAGAAGAATAACGCTTAGCGGAGGGCGCCAGTAGGACATCTACTCCAACACCAGGCTGATCACTGAGATGGGACATGACTCACTCCAAAACAGGCTCTTACCCATGCTGCAAAGCATGTGGTAGGAAGCTGACATCAGAGCCTGTGAAGCTGGAGGCAGTGTGAGATCTTTATCCTGTCAGTGCCTGGGTAGAACTGGGCCATGACAGAAGAATACAGGACACTTGAATCAGCGCTACCCATGGCTCTGGCTCCTTATTTAGTAGATATGGAGTAATACTGTGATGTTCTATTGGCACTCTGAGCCCTCCACTACCCCCTCAAGAGGTCGATGGGGTAGAAATTTGAGACCAGGAGCCTAGAAAACACCCCTTGGAATTCTAAGTCTGGGGTGTGGATCTGAGGATCCCAGAGACATGGTCCTTCTCATGACAGTGTGTCACACAGCTGGGCAGTATTCACGGGACACAGAAAAATATGCCTGAGGTCAGGGGAACATAGGTCTAAAGAAAGCCATGTGGGCTAGATGCAGCAGAGAACTCTAAACTTTAGACAGCTGTGGAGGCATACGAATGTCAGAAGAGGGAAGTTTGAGCCAGCCTGGTTTCCAGGGGAGCCGCTTTCCTGTGCTCCTCATTCAGGGGTGCCCTGTTTATCCACACAGCAAGCTCCTACACTGTGTAATTATTACATGCATTTTTCTCTAATCCTTTTCTACCCGTTAACACTCCCTTAATTACAACTTTAACCACTTAAGAGTGTGCTTCCTCATTGTCTTGGGTGGAGGGGGATCTCAGCCTGTTTGAGCTAAATTAAAATCTAACACAACTTCCAGTTGCCACAGGACTAGCAAGCAAAGTCATCTGTCTGATTAAAATCTAAAACAGGCTGATAGCAGTATTGAGAACAGCACTACTGAGACTTGAGCCCACAATGACAACGTCATTTAAACACAAATACATCTTCTGGGATAGTTACCGTGAACTGCCTGATGCTCTGTGATCACAATGAGCATGGGAGGAGGCACCTGCTGGCCAGCTCTGCAGTCAGACCAATGGATGGAGGGATGGAGGGACAGACCATGTATGGACAGAGAAATAGATGGATGGGTGAACAGATAGGTGGGTGAATGGATGGACAATAGATAGATGGGTGGAAGGGTTAGTGGATGTACAAAGAATAAATGGATGGAAATTGTGTCAATGGGTGAATGGGTGGACAGAGAAATGGATGGATGGGTAAAGAGATAATAGACAGATAATGGACAGATGAATGAATGGATGATAAGTAGATAGAAATATGGACAAACATGGTTAGATGGATAGATGTATGGATGAATAGTTAGATGAGCAGGTGGATGGACAATGAATAGATAGATGGAAAATTAGATGGATGGATTAATGGACGAATGGACAAATGGATAGAGGGTGAATGTACAGAAAGTGAAAATTTGATAAGTGGATAGATGACAGACAAATGGTTGAACAGATGGATGGATGGGTGGGTGGGTGGATGGATGGATGGATAGATGGACGGACGGACAGATAGAGATGGTTGGATGAATTTATAAATGGATGATGGGAAGATAGATGAATGGATCGATGGATGGATGGATGGATGGATGGACAGTTGAGTGGATGGATCGATAATTAGACAAAAGCATGCACTGCCTCACACATATGTGCACATACCCCTCATACATATGCACACACAAACCCTCACATATATGTGCACACATCAAACATAAAACTACATCACCTCAGGAGGATTCTCTATTATAATCAAAAAGTTTCATTTAAAAAATCTGTCTGTAAAGAAGAGGAAATTGAACCTTTCTGGGCAGACCTGAGAGAAAGCATTTGAGAATTTACATCTTGAGATGCTAAAAGAAGGTGGCAGGAAGCAGGATTCTGAAAATTACACCCGAGTCTGTTGTTTCATGGGATTTCTTTTTCTTTTCCATAGTGAACTTGCCAAGACCAAATGTGTGGTGTTGGAACTGAAGCCCTCCTCCTGGTCTGCTTGGTGCCACCATCCAACCTTACTAGACATAAGTGCTAGGACTAATAAATACAATAAGCAGTTTGCTCCATGACTGTAACTCAGAGTAACAGCTGTGCTGCTTGTGAAATGTGTTTCAATGTTCATGTTGATGAAAGCGCTGGTTGCAAGCATGCCCTTGTCTTCTAGGCTTCCTTCTATCAAAGTCCAGCATAGCCTTTCCCTGTCTGGATGGTGGAAGTGCATGAGTGAGTTCAGACGAGCTTTCCAGGACTGCTACGACAAACTACCACAACCCTAATGGCTCAAAATGACATAGACTTATTCTTTCAGGGTTCTAGAGGCCACAAGTTGGAGATCTGGCTGAGCCACACTCCCCAGTAGGTTGTACGGGAGAAAGGCTTGCTTCTCAGAGTGCCTGATGTCTCCAGATGTCACTTGGCTCATGGGAGCATCCTCCTCATCCCTTCTTCACATGGATCCCTGTTCTCTTTGTCTTCTGTGTGTCTTGAAGCTTCTGTTTCCATAAGAACAGTGGTTAGTGGATGTAGGCACTACCATAGGTCCCAGGTGGACTCTCCCAAAGTATTTGATTACTACATAGAGGTTCCATTTCCAAGTAAAAGCTCCATGCCCACAGGTACTAGCAGTTTAGAAACTGAATAAATTTTTTTTTAAATCAGGTCTTAATTCTATATTTTTAGATTTGTCTTTAATAATGTGTCTGTGTGTAGACATGTGCACATGAGTGAAAACAGCTCACAGAGCCCTGAGACATCAGCTCCCTCTGGTAGCTGGAGTTGCAGGTAGTTACGAGCTGCCCAGCATAGGTGCTGGGCATCAAACTCAGGTCCTCTGCAAGAAGAGTAACTGCTTTTAACCACAGAGCCATCCTTTTAATAGGGATTATTTCTCAAGAGAATATAAAATAAGGCACAAAATTGATGTGGGATGCCCTTCTGTATGCTGTGATTATGTTTTATTATCACTGATTAATAAAGAATCTGATTTGACCAATATCCAGGCAGAATAGAGCCAGGAAATCCAAGCAAAGATAATGGGAAAAAGAAGGCAGAGTCTGGGAGATGCCAGCAGCCATCAGAGAAGCAAGATATGAGGTAGCAAGCCACGAGCCTCATGGTAAAGTATAGAATAATAAAAATGGGTTAATTTAAGTTGTAAGAGCTAGTTAATAATAAGTCTGAGCTAATAAGCCAAACAGTTTGTAATTAATATAAGCCTCAGAGTGGTTATTCAGGAACTGGTGGATAGGAGAGAAACTTCTAATTACAAATAAAGTACAAATGTAAGGCTCTCGAATTTCCAAAGATCCTGGGAAAGCTTTAAAAAAATTCTAAACACACAGAAATGGAGCTGTACTGAGTTTCCTAGTTTCATAGTCTCATGTCAGCAGCAGCACAGAGATACATCTCCCAAGAGCTTCCTGCAAGATAAAGCTGGCCACCAACCACCATGAGCTAAGCGGCATGGCGGGTTTCCACAGTCTCACACAGGCCTAGGTCCAGAGAGGTTAATCAGTCTGTGTGATGTGGTGGATTTAGGTTTTGGTCATACAAACAAAAAAAGTTTATGGGCCTTCTGCACACTACCTGATGGCAGCATTGTGAGGGGAGGGTAAGTGTGGTATCCATGCTACCTCCTTCATGATGAAAAGCTGAGCAGGACAAAACCAACAGCCAAAACGACTGCTTTGGTCCTAGCCATGCCCATTTACCAATTTAAAACAATGATTTAAAAAAATGATTACAGATATACAATAAAGACAGATTCAGATAAAAAGACCTCTAAAACGGGTCACAATGTGTTTGATAAATATGCATAAGCTGGGGAGAGTATAAAGGACAGAGTAGATTAAAAGAATAATTTAAAGATAATAAACTGAGATTCTTAAAAGGAAAACAGAATAATAAAAATATTATAAGCCATATAAAGATGAAAATAATAGAGTATGGATTATGTATATTATTGTGTTTTCTTTGAATTTTTTTGACCGTTAATGAGCTAACTACAGAGACCCACTTGATTGTGGGGTCTGCTAAGCTAAACCAACATAAAGATATTGTGACTTAAAAATTTGAGTCTAAGGATATGCTGCTTTAGCAAACAGGTTCTGCTTTTGTTTCCACAGAAGATGAAAAGCTACAGATTCCTTCCAGGATAATATCGTTTGATCAAGTAAGACCTCCTGGGAGATCTCCAATGGGATTTATGGCCCAGCTGATCCAACATCCAAAACAGCTTCAGGAAACTGGCTGAGACAATGTAGCCTCACAGACTACTACAACCAAGATTTAACCATAATTCTAAATTTTCTCAGGATCCCCATAAGATCACCAATGCCCCCATCATCAGGAAGTAGTATAGAAAACTAGACCCAAATTCCCAAAATACTGTTTATATTTATTTTCATTCATGGTTATAAATGATTAATGGTCATAGTCAATCTCTTTCTAAAGGAAAATGGGGAATATAATGTAGAAATGATTTAAATAGGTAGATTATTGAATCTAATCTAAAAAACAACAGTTAATCTCAAAATACTTTACATTGGTATGGATTCGAGGTTATTGATAAAATTTAAGGTCAATTTTGTTATACTATGTATATTTCTACTCTTGTTTAAGGTATTGTACTTATACAGCTCATTTAAAATGTAAAGTATAATTAAGAAATATAAATTAATAGTCACCTATAATAGTCAAACTTATAGTCTGTTAGGTTTTCTAGATATACTGAGTTATATTTCAGATGGATAAGTAATCTTCAAATACTTCAAAGACCTATCTATATAATATGGCATTTAAAATGTTTTATAAGACATATCTGCTACTTGCAGCACCAATTACATCAAGAGGATGATGGGCATAAGTTCCTTATGGAGTTTGCTTTCATTATGGCAAGGCTAGCCATTTGGGCAAGAAACTGCTCTTGCCTGGACTGCTTGAATGTATGCTGTATAAACTGGACATACAGGACCCACAGGAAAATGACACTAAACTTTGTCAAACAAGGCTGGATGGTCCTTCAGGATTCTTGCTTCACAGAAAAAAAGTCAGACATTCTTCAGGACAAAGAGGAAAGTGACTGACAAACTGCCAATATAGGTGGGACAGTATTTCAAATTTCCTGCTTCATTGAAAAGTCCGCCAGATGTTATGGGCTCTTTAGGCTGAAATGTATGCTTCAGTGTTACAGAAGAACTTTAGGTGACTGTCCAGACAGCCAGATATTTCTGTCATTTCTAGAGTTTTGGAAGTTGTTTACAAAGCACTTCCAGCTTACTCAGGTAATATTATATCCTTCTGGGGTCTTTGATGGAGTTGAAGACTAGATAGTTATTATTATAGTTTTCCTTACTTATGATAAAGGATAAATTCAATATGAAACTTTAGACTCAAAAAGATAGGATAGATGATCGAGTATTTTCTTTAATTTTGCCAGATACAAATAGAGTAAATATTAATACTATAATTCTTACTTGATACCTGTTTTATTATATGTAATTTTGCAATGTTAAAGTTAAAATTTTCCTTTTTAATTAGACAAATGATGTGGGATACCCTCTGTATGCTATATGTTTTATTACCATTGGTTAATAAAGAATTTGATTTGACCAAGAATAGAGCCAGGCAGGAAATCCAAGCAAAGATAATGGGAAAAAGAAGGCAGAGTCTGGGAGACACCATCAGCCATCAGAGAAGCAAGATATGAGGTAACAAGCCACGAGCCTCATGGTAAAGTATAGAATAAAAAAAGAGTTAATTTAAGTTGTAAAAGCTAGTTAATAATAAGCCTGAGCTAATAAACCGAAGAGTTTGTAATTAATATTAAGTCTTAGAGTGGTTATTCGGGAATTGGTGGGTAGAAGAGATACCTCCAGTTACACAAAATAAAAAGCATTTGCCTTTATGCTAAAAATCAACAACAAACTATTTTGGTTCTCACCTGTATTTGCAGAGAAGCTCCATTTTAAGCATTATTTTCAACCTAAATCCTGGGGATGTAGCTCAGTAGTGGGACACATGCCTGCATGTACAGAGTCCTAAGATTGAATCACAGGAAGTAAAAGAGGTAGGGTGTACACTAGTGCCCCAGCCATTTCCAATACTCAGGAGTCGGTGGTCAGATGATCTAGGCTTTAAGGCCATAGGGAGATGCTGTCTCAAAAAATACAAATAAAGCCTGGCGGTGGTGGCACACACCTTTGATCCCAGCACTCGGGAGGCAGAAGCAGGAGGATCTCTGTGAGTTTGAGGCCAGCCTGGTCTACAAGAGTTAGTTCTAGGACAGTAGGACTGCTATACAGAGAAACCCTGTCTCCAAAAAAAAAAAAGGAATTCACCACCACTGTTTGGGGAAAATTAATCTATATGTTCATATGTTCCTATAAAAGTTAGTTTGCAAAGCAAATGATTGCTTCTCGGTGGTGGAGACGTCTTCCTGTGAGCTCTACAACATTCTGTTGTCCAGAAACATTGAAAGACTAAAGATTTTACCTTTTGTTTCCAAAGAATTGACCCAGACAAACAATGGCTGTCCACTCCCAGAACAGAGAAGGGAATGCTGATTTTTACCTATCTCTAGCCTCATGGTGGAGCAGGCTTTTCCACAATCCCCCACTGGCATTGAGTGAGTGGAATGTGGGCAGCCTCTGCTTCACAACAGCTCAAGCCTTACCTGCATAGGGGAATTGATTGACAGGAGGAGGCCCTGACCTCCAACAGCCAATCAGCACTTAGCATTCCTTTGACTTCTCTAATTGGCTTGAAGTTCTGCACCTGACTCTAGCTGATCCAATGGGATCTGGCTTCCTCTGACTGACAGCCTCCTCGTTGCCATGGAGCCTTTCACAGGGGAAGAAACTAGCCTAACTGGTGAAATGTGACTTAGCTCTTGTGTCCTGGGGCCATGGTTATGCAGCTGTAGTCCCTAAAGCTGGGGCTGTATGTCAGACTGAAGACAGTGGGTCCCAGGGACCCCTCCTGCAAGGTAGCAACCAACCTGCCCCCGTTAGGCTCGGAAACGACTTTTTAAAGAAACTGGACTGAATTCAGTTTTTGGCTAAATAAGGTGGAAATGACACAAGAGTATTTGGGACACGTTTCCCCCACCGCCACCCAAGCTCAAAGGGAGAAAATCTAGGTTCCCTAATGTAGCCAGTAGGAAGAAATTAAAGTTAAATAAGATTGTCACATCGGGCCCTAGAAAGGAAGACATACCAGCAGGCATGTGTAACCCTTGGCCCACTGACCACATACATCCTCAGGACAGCTATGAATGCCACCCAGCACAAAACGTTAATTTGCTTAAAACACTATGAGAGAAAGGGGTGGAGGCGGTCTTCTACCACTCAATTGTGCATTCTTGAGAGTTGGACTTTGTGGATAACAATGGCACTTTGTAGTGTCAAAAGGGCCTTTCAGAGAGAGCCACCGTTAGCACAGAGATATACATACAGAAAGGCTGGTGGGCACCTTGTGACATCATCCACCAGCTTAGGAAAGAAACATACCTCACCAGCACCTTTGCCTTAGTCTTCTCATCCTTCAGAATAATACTGTTGCTAAAGCCCCCTGGCCTGTGGCATTTTGTTACATCCAAATACAAGATGTCAGCCTCAATTATAGATAAACCCAAGGCTCCCAGCCATAACAGAACCCCGGGGCCACCACATCTGTTTGCAAAGTGGATGGTAATAATTTTCTCTCCTAATTCCACCTGCCAGCACCTGCTCTCTTCGCCCTCGGCTGGATGTAACTGTGATTTCGTTTGCACAGTAATGCCACGCCATTCCTGTCACCCACTGTCAACAACTTCACGGCATCCCTGGGAGGCAGACAGGGAAGGAATGACCATTCCCATCACCAGGGTGAAGACGCTGTGACTCAGGGGGCATCCTGCTTGCTGAAGGTCACAGATCTGGTTACAAAATATTCCCTGAGGAAAGAGCCTATGTCATCTATCTCCTGAATAAATATTGCTGTGGGGACATATTCATTATTACTTATTTTAATAAGAGGCTGGGTATGCTTTCTACTCAAATTCCGCTCCTGCAGTATGCATTGTGGGAGAGATAAGTAAAGAAAGACGCTGGGTCATTCTTGACCTAAAATCCTGAGTCATGTAAGTATCCTTGGGTAAGGGACATATTTTCTCAACAACTCAACCTTATTATTAAATATAGGAATGAGGGCCAGTGAGATGGTTCAGTCAGTAAAGGTGCTTGCTGTCAGCCTGATGGCCTGAGTTCCATTCCTGGACCCATACGGTATAAAGAGAGAATCACAGGTTGCCCTTTGACCTCCACCAGTATACTGAAGCATTCACACCTCCTCCCCCCAAATAAACAAACAAATAAATGTAAAAGCAAGATAGACTCTACCCATATTCTTGACCCTGTCTGCCACATGATGCTGATTTTTCCCCCCTCTCAATCACATATTTTTGAAGTTAATAGCATTTTCATTCTTTCAGATTCTCCTGTAAGCAAGGTTAGTGAGGCAGGCTTTCTTGTCTAGCTCATTTTCCCTTCACCTCAGAACAAGTGAACTCTGAAGAGGTTTGGTGAGTGGATGGGTGGGGACATTCACAGCTTAACTAATGGGTCGGCTGATTAGACGGCTCTTGATTTATAATGTCTGGGAGCTAGTCCCAGTGTCTTCTCAAGCCCATGTCCTCAGCAGCCAGCACTGGCCCTCCTAAGCATCGTTCTTGTGAGCACTTGAACATGTTTGGGGATGTCAGAGATTAAGATCTGCATCCTTTGCTGATTGGCCTGTGTTGCTACCATTCCTTTACCACATAAGACTAAATTTAAGAAATCTGCCCATACCACGAATCCTGATCAGCCATGAGGTCATAGGAATCCCCAGGCTTTAGTTCCTAACACTTCCACCCTGATTTTCCCTGCACCAGACTCTCCTGGCAAGTCAGTCGGCTCTGTCAAAGTATAAATCATACTGAGGGTGTGAATATCAAATTCACCTCAAGTTCAATGCTCTGGGCTTTTCATTCTACTCTATGACCTTCTTATGGAAACCCCGTGAGGTTGGATTTAAGGTCTGTTCCACAAGATGGAGCTCATGCCTGGTAGTCAGCAGAGCCAAGAACCTGCGGCTGACTGGGTCAAGTGCCCTGGGGGAGAACCTACAACCGTTATTCTGCTATGGACACAGTGTCTCGCAGTACCCTACATTCTTATCTGTACACCCACAGATTGATGGCTCTCTCCACTCTCGTCAGAGAAGCATCTCTATCATCCTCCTTTGTGGGACCATTGTGGAGCAGGAGACTTCAGAACTGTAAGTGCCAAAAGGCACTGGGTGAGTGCTGTGAAACAGGGTTGTCCCACTGCACAGATGAAGTCAGTAGCTGTGACAGCGTGCACAAGACCCCTGCAAGCTCAAGCCCCACAGAATCCCAGTGTGGGTAGGAGAGGCACTCATGCAATCTCACTGCTAGCTGAGGACCTTTTGAAATCTCTGACCGCTGGGGGAAGAAAAGTTAGTTTCCTTCAGAGACACAGCCCCTTAGAGGTTGCCCGTGTCCCAGTAGATTGGTCCACACCTGTTCACATAGAGGAAACACTAACTGAACTCTGCTTTTAAAAGGGGGGCACATGAAATAGGAAGAGAAAAGTAGAGAAAGAATGAGGTGGAGTTGGAGGGGAGGGGACAGATTTAATCAAATCACATTATATGCACGTATGAAATTCTCAAAAAAAGAATTCAGTGAGTTTTCTAATGTAGAATATTCTATCTAGCTCCTGCCTGGGTGACAGAGAGGGAAGTACTGACCACCAATCATACTGATAGAAAAGCACAGGAAATCAGTGCCAAGGACAATCCCCATAGCAGCAAGCAGGTCCACACAT
>LOJH01024494.1:0-12619 GCA_001685095.1 Ellobius talpinus
TAATAACAATAAAAAAGTGCCTGAAATAAAAAAAAATAAAACATTAAAAAAAAAAGATCTTAAAATTACTGTAATTATACTCTCCTTCAACATAGCATTATACAGACTGATCAGCTTATAAATAGGAATACTGATGTATACTCATATACATATATGGATATGGTAATAATTAGTTTAAAAACAGGTTATGAACTTGAAAGAGAGCAAGGAGAACTATAGAGGAGGCTTTGGACGGGAAGAGAGAAATGATGTAATTATATTAAATATGTTAAAAAGAAAGTAAAAATTTAAAAGTTAATCCAAAGAAGTCCTTACCCTGGACAGGAAAACCCCTCAGGAATCCATCTATTCAGAAACCTAGGAGTGGTATTGAGCCTCCTTACATAGGGTGATAAAATGGACTCTCTAGCCACACTGTCTGCTCTAATCCCTTCAGAGTGGTGTCACTGGCCACTGTGGGCTCTTGCCCCTGGGATTGTCTTGCTCCACAATGGTTTCAATCTCATCCCTTCAGAAGGTCCCACTTTTCTTGAAAATAAACCTTTCTTATCTTTTATACTTTACTTTCCCATCTCTTTAAATTCTGTGGATGAGGAACTCAAGAGCTGAGCCATTGAGGTAAGATCAGAAAGAGGGAGAGATCCTGGAAAGATGGTGATTTGTGTGCATTTTTACCAACTGTTGTATTTACTTTTGAAAGTAACAGATCACTCCTATTGAAAGATTTAAAGCACCAGGAGGTCAACTCAGGATGCAACACATACATTATAATGTTACAATAGCAAAAGCCCAAATAGTGTAAATTACCAACAGTAGAAAAAGGAGAAATTGAAGGCTATTGTCCCAAACATAAAGGATATTTGTTACAACTGCAAGGGTAGTAGGATGGAGAACCAGCAATCCAGGCTAAAGCAGTCATATGCAAGCAAGTGAAGAAAGCAAACTGTGGGCACCAAGTCAAGATCAGTGACTGCTGAGATGACCACGATCTGACCAACTGAGGACCTTTGTTGTGCCTCAACACCTTCTCTGTAATGTGCCTACAAATTTGGGGGCATTTTTCACAATGTGATGTATGTACACTGAAAGACCATTTTCTTTCCAGGAAAAGGGATGGACAATCAACACCTAAGCAAGAAAGGTACACCTATACCCCTGACTGCACTCTCTGGAGGGCATCTGTACCTCCTTCCAGTAAGGCATTTCAATGCCTAAGCAAGAAAGGTACACCTATACCCCTGACTGCACTCTCTGGACGGCATCTCTACCTCCTTCCAGTAAGGAATTTCTATTTTTCTCATTTCAAAATCCATCCATATTTGATTTCAATCCTATATGAGACACTGGGTGAACCCAACTGATGACAATCCTATTGTAAATGAAGTACATGTCCTGAGAAAGTCTTTTAAAACACTTAAAATAAAAAAGCTTAAAATATGGTTTTTATAGTATCTTCTCAGAACTCTTAAACATTGTTCAAGGAGATAGTAAAAAGCACAATTCCACAACTTTGTCAATATATAGAGAAACCTGACTTCCCTTCCAGTGTACGTGAAGCCACCAGTTAGAAGCAATGTGTAAATGACTTCATAGGCACTGTATTTTAAGAGAGATATAATTTATACATAAACAGCAATTTGCCCAAAACATTAAGATTTTGTTGGTATATAAGTGAGCCACAATTGTGAAAGAAAAACTTAAATGTAGCAAATATATTACTTTTTGAAGTTAAAATATTTACAATATTTTATTTAGCTGCATAATGAAAGCTCAAAGAAAAACAAGCGTATCTGAAAGGAATCATATATGTGAGTCAGTACATGTTCATATATCTTTAAAATAAGCTGAATCTGAACTCTTTCCCTAAAGAATTATAATAATCAATAGGCATGATATGTAACTATCACAGGACTGCTGTTAGAGAAGAATAATGACACAGAAGAAAGCACCCAAAAATTTCAGTACACAGTGAGCACACTAGTAATCTCTTTGTTCAGGAGGCCTAAGTAGGAGGATGGAGGGGGGCATCTGTGCTATCCAGGAGGTCCTGTTTAGAAGCAGAATTAAATTTGATCCACAGATAAATATACTTATTTATCAATCTATATAAGTATGATGAAATGGTATTTTGAAAAGCTGAAGTCAGAGCTGCTTAGCCAGTGAAGTCAGCACTGGGATAAATATGTACCTGGGAAAAATGCCAAGTCCATTCCTTTAAACTTATATTTAATGTTGTATGTGCAAACAACTTAAACAGTTAACACTTTCTAGATGTATAATAAAGAGAAAAGTGCTATGCTAAGTCATTTATGTGTGTTACTGTCTGCATTGTACACAGAAATCTTACTGAGATTTCCTCCCTCCTTTCACACAGATGATCAACTAAAATTCAGAGAAGTTAGATGCTATTGTCTGGGTGAAGCAACTTGTGAGAGTAGATTCAGGATTAGAATTTAAATATATTACTATCTAATATTAGGGTATTTTAATTGTGCCAATACATCAAAAATATAAAAATTCAAAAGGAAAATGCATGTTAAAATATCACTTATATACTGAATTATAATATTGATGCATATTTTTATGTAGAGATAAGGCAACTACAAAACAACAGATGGAATGTGAATATCAATCCCAGAAACATAACTATGTAAGAGTTTAATATTCCAGATGCAAAACGGACAAATGAAGAAAATATAGTATATTTAATGTTAACAGCTGAGAGATTGGAAAGCATGCCAATATGAGAAGTAAACTATTTACTGTCGCAAAAGACAAGGAATAATTGAAAGGGACTCTAATTATAATGAAAATTCCCCTTAGAAGACATAAAAACTGCATAAATTTAGTTGTACTAAGTAGTGCTCAATTCCAGGAAAAGGACAAAGAGTCAGACCATATAAGTACAAAAGCATTTGAGTGAAACCCATTACTGTATATGCTTATGTGAAGTTAATATAAAAGAAAACAAATTTTAAAAGAAAATAAATAGGTCAAATGGCACTTATTTTGACTTTGTGGTAATAATGAATGATTTTGTCTTTGTTATTTAAAAGATTATTTTATTTGTTTTATAACAACTATAAGTGCTTTAAACATCTAAAAGAACAACTATACTTCTTTATTTTTATATTTAAGGGCTAATAATAAAATAAAATATAATATAATAAGATAAAACAAACATTCATATTTCAGAATTGGACCAAACATACAGAAGAGCCCAGTAAGAAGGCCTAAAAATCAGAGACCCACTTGTGGACACACACAGGAATCCAATAACAATACTAAACTGGAAGCAACAGTATATACACAGAGAATTTGAAGCAGACTTGTGGAGGTTCACTTTGAAGTCTTAATTTGTTGATCTTTCTCACTTTAGCTGTACTCTTTGGGGAAATCTTTTCATCCTGTGTGCAATTTGCCTTAACTCCTAGTGGCATCTACCTTAACACATCTGTAATGTCACCAAGAGGGAAAGAAGGTACACAGGAACATATGTGTGAACACTTGTGTAATGAACACAGCTAAAGAACAGCATCATCATCTAAAGAAGAGCATCAACATCTCTCATTGCATATAATTTATCTTATTTCTGCTAGAGCAAGAAGCGATAATGAAAAGGTAATAGAAGAATTACAGCAGGGAACATACACTGCTAATTCTTTTAGGGACTGAATTGGCAAGTGCACTTTGTTACACTGTGTCTTGAAGACTAAACAAAAGAAGACATTCAGTCATTTTTTATATCAGCATTTAAAAATGATGAACTGGAATGCTTCCTTCTTCCTCTGAGATGTCCAGTCTTCAATGTCAGTATCAAAACAAGTATTTGTTCTATTTATCTATTTAATGCTGATGAAGAAATGATAGAGATCAGCAGAGAAGCTGTGAGGAGTGTGGGCATTTTGTCTCTAGGCACCAGGAGAATTACAACACAGGGTCAGCAAAGGTCTGAGGAAACCATGAGTGTGCCCAATGTTCTTAGCAGAAAACCCATAAACTTTGCTCATGCAAAAATATTTTCAAATAATATGTTTGGAAAGTATAGAAAAATATTTAAACCATAAACAGTATTGAATTCACCATGAGAAGTTTCATTTTAATGAATGTTAATGACATATTTACATTTGAGGGAGCCATTTCCTTCTCTAATAAGAAGGGCATCCCAGAGACCATATAACAGTGGCTTCTTCAGTGAGTGTTTGTGACTGTGGCCAGTAAGGTGGGTCTTTGATTAGATTTTCTTTACTCTGTTATTTTCCACCTTAGGAAGGATTTTCTGGGCATCACCTGGCTTCCTGCGGTCAGGTTATAGCTCTGTCAGGCACAATCTTAAGTGGTAGGTCATCAAGAAGGCTTGAATATATTCTTCAGCTCCAGAGTGGACAGAGCAAACCTCAAGGTAACCTGACTTGAAGCAAATTACTATCCCAGTTCTCATGCAACTTTATGTTATACTAATCCCTGGATTAAGACAGGAATATTTCTGAGGTGCTTTTAAATGTCTGGTGTAACTGTGTTTAAGAAAAGGGCAACAGAATTCTCTAGAACATGAGGTCATAAGCCTTTAAAATAAAAAGTGTGTGCTGAGTAAGTCTTATCCTTGCAATTCCTTCAGGTTACAGCAGCTGTGGTTGATTGTTTAATGGCACCAAAGGAATAAGACACAATAGAGAATGCTCAGGAGGCAGTTTACTCCAAATTCTTGCAAACGGAGGAAGATTGTTAGATGTGCCTGAGCCTGAAGAAGTCATGATTGAGACCTGAAAATGTGTTGTTTTTTTTTCTTTTTCTTTTTCTTTTTAATCTGTATGTGTGTATGGGCAAGTGTCAGTCTTGGGAGTGGCCTGTGTGTGTGTGTCTTTCTACAAAGGATTCATTTCTAAACAAGCTAAGTTGTGGAATCATTGCAACTACAAACTTTTTTCACTCAGTCTCTCAATGCATAGCAGAGTCTGTACTGAGCTTTTAAAACTGAATTTAGCATATTCTAGAACATGCCCAAGAGTTTGTAGATGAAAATCTATAGCCCTTTGTAAAAGACACCTCTTAATTCATTAAGACAATTTTCCTGCAGTGTGTGTGTTTGAAAGTTCTGATTCCAAAATATATCCCTATAGCTCATCCCTCATACTGTATATGAATCCAGTCTCACCACTGTCCTGGAGAGACAATTTGAAGGTTGTTTCTGTAACCTCTTTTTTCTTTTATTTAAATGACATATTTCATTTATTTTACATACCAACCAGTTTTCCCTTCCTCTTCTCCTCCTGTCCCCTCCACTTTCCCATCTACTTGCCACCTCATCCACTCCTAGTCCATCTCCATTCAGAAAGGGACAAGCCTTCTATAGACTTGCACAAAGCATTGCACGTCAAATTGAGGCAGGACCAAGCTCTCCCCTTATGTTGAGGCAGAGCCTGAGCAGGGTAATCCAGAATGGGGAAGAGGCTACCAAAAGTCAGCTAAGCACCAGAGAGACGTCCTGCTGTCACTGTTAGAAGCCTTACTAAGAGACCAAGCACATGCAGAAGACAAAGGTTGGTCCCATGCAGGCTCCCTGACTGTTGGTCCAGCATTATACAAAGGCTACCAGAAACTCAGGTCAGACTTCTCAGTGGATTTCCCCATCATGACTCCCCTGGCTGGTACAATTCCTCCTCTCTTTCTTCAGCAAGGCTATTGGAGCTCAGCGCAGTGCTTGTCTGAAGATCTCTGCCTCTGCTTCCATCAGTTACTGGACAGAATATCTCTGATGGCAATTGGGGAAGTCAGCAATCTACCTACAGTTTCCTCTAATATTAGAGTTCTTCTAGGAGAATATAACTGTCCATACAATTCTCAATTCCAGTAGACTTATCAAAGTTAAACTGTTGAAGGTTCTCTATTTTGGGCTGTCAAGATAGCTGTCAGTAAAGTACTGGCCATGCAAGCATGAGAACCTGAACTTGGTCCCTGGAGAACCCCAGAATCAATGTAATGAAGTTAGGTGTGGTAGAATGCAATTATAATCTCAGTGTTATGGAATCAGAGGAAGAATCTGTCATGGAAGACTTGACAGGGCTTCTTTTGATGATGGGTATACCCACTGAAACAGTCTACCTAAGATAATGGGAGCTCACCAACTCCAGCCGGAGTGGGAAGGAACAAGCATAGGTCCAAACTGATCCCTCTGAATGTAGTTGACAGTTGCAGGGCTGGGGCAGACTGAGGGGCCACTGGCAGTGGCACCAGGATTTATCCCTACTGCTTGTACTGGCTTTTTGGGAACCTGTTCTCTTTGGATGGATACCTTGCTCAGCCTAGATACGGTAGGGAGGGCCTTGGATGGACCTTCCCCAAAGCAATGTGCCTGATCCTCTCTGAGGAGTGGATGGGGTTGAGGTGGGGGGGTAAGTGGAGGGAATGGGAGGAGAGGAGGGAGTTGGATTGGTATGTATAATGGAAAAAAGATAGTTTGCTTTCTTATATTAAAAATTTAAATTAAAATAAAATAAATCTGAACAAGAACCTTGTATATTCATAAGGGCTGAATGCTATGTCTTTCATTAGGAGAATTCATCTCAGTTTTAGTAAAGTAAGGAATGGGGAGACTATTAGCCTGAGACTGCTCTGTAACCTTTGGTCCTATGTATATAAGCTGGAGCTTCACTTGGAAAAAACTGAATAAAAGTTAACAGGTAAAAAACAAACAAAAAACCATTAAGCTTTTGCCAGTCACAAACTGCAAGTCAGCTGGTTGATCATGCAACTAAACATTCCCATTGGATCATAGTCAAATGATGGAAATGCCTCATCTAATGGTAGCAAAATAAGACCAACACATCACAGAAACCCATCAGCTGACTTTTCTAATTCAGGCTCATGTTTAACCCAGAAAACATGGTGATTTGCACTTTTTCCAGGTTTGAATGCCACCCTATTCATGATTTTTTTCCCTGCTCAAATAAGCTTTCTCAGGTCCACTTTGTCTAAAGGTTTTCCTTAAACTGTTTCATATCCCGTCTACAGGTTCTTCAAGGTCCTATTATAATTCTTCCTAGAAATTTGTTTTTTAAATGCACAAAATCTGGAAGCTCATAAAATGATAAGTAGTTCTTACTCATTGGACAACGTACTGATGTGGGATTCCCCTCTGTATTATGTGAATACCATTGGTTAATAAAGGAAATGCTTTGGGCCTATAGCAGAGCTATAGGGGAACAGAGCTAGGCGGGAAAAACTAAGCTGAATGCTGGAAGAAAGAAGGCAAAGTTAGGAGAATTCATGGAGGTGCAACCAGAGACAGAGGCACTGAAACCTTGCTGGTAGGCCACAATCTTGTGGTGATACACAGATTAATGGAGATGGGTTAAATTAAGATGTAAGAGTTANGCTTTGGGCCTATAGCAGAGCTATAGGGGAACAGAGCTAGGCGGGAAAAACTAAGCTGAATGCTGGAAGAAAGAAGGCAAAGTTAGGAGAATTCATGGAGGTGCAACCAGAGACAGAGGCACTGAAACCTTGCTGGTAGGCCACAATCTTGTGGTGATACACAGATTAATGGAGATGGGTTAAATTAAGATGTAAGAGTTAGCAAATAAAAAGCTAGAGCTAATGGGTTAAGCAGTGATTTAATTAATGCAGTATCTGTATGGTTATTTCGGTTCTGGGCGGCTGGAACAAGCAAGCAGCTCCCCCTAACAAAGTAATTAGATTGATTCTAACTTTTCACCTCTTCAGAACACAAGGTTTCTAACCAAGATTTCCAAATGACTGTTTCAGGATTGCTTGATTTAGCTGAAGAGAGAATTTCTTGTTTGTGTTCAAGTTTTCATGATTAAACTTGATTGTTCACTTAGTTTTTAGTTTCATCAACTATATTTTGCTTTCTTGAAAGTTGATTGTTATGTATTTATCTAACTATTTATTTGTTTATTAACTTATTTATTGCTATACTGAGTATTCAATCCAAGGCAGGGCCATATACGTGGCAGACAAACACTTTACCCTTGATCTATATCCCAGGAACTCTTTCCAGCCATTATTATTTGTGATCATGACATCCTGGTGTTAGCACACTAGTATTTCTTCCTATTTAACAAGCATTCTTTTTGATACTTCACCGCTTGTACTACATATCTCCACAAGTCCACCAAGATTCAAAAGCCATCTATAGATTCTGTAATCACATCACACTGTGTGATGTGGTGTGAGGCCATACCTTTTAGAGGTAAGGAATTTTGCTTTTATACTGCACTCACAAAAGATTCAGAATACTTTTTTTGCACCCTTCCATGGATGTCAAAATCCCCCTTAGTCTTGTAACAACAACAATCCATAAATTATTATTAATTATAACATAGAACAAAATCTTCTCACTGGGTGGGTCAGGCTTTTTGAAACTCTACCTGTTCCTAACTTACAGAAAGGGACCTAAAACTCAAAGCCTGTCATAGAAACCAAAAATAACGTGCATGGCGACTACGACAGGGTTAAGAAAACTTACAAATCCTTGGGGAAAAGGTTTCACATGCACATCTGTAAAAGGATGGAAATTTTAAAACTGTGCTAAGAATTACCATTTCGTGTTTATGCCAGATGTCAGGTACCCTGCTTTTCTCTGAACTGTCAAAAAGCAGAATACTAAGAGAAAAGGTCAGAACATCCTGAGGGATGTCAGTAGTGCTTAAAGATTGTAATGATGGAGGAAGTTGCTTTAAGTCTACATATATCACCACTTCACATGTCAATTCACATCAAGTGGAAACAGAACGGGCTTTCAAAATAGCTTTGTGGATTGCAATATGCTTTGGCACTGGAGTCGAAAACACACCATGGTTACTGAATGCCTGCCAGAGTGGGCCCCCTTTTCTGAAGATCAATGATTATGGATGATTGATGGACTGCATTCCCTACCAGCAAACACCAGCCTGTTGTTATTACTAGAACAGATGTAAATGTGATCTGCACATAATTAATTGAATTTACAAAATGCCAGAAGTGTATTAACTAGTCAAAACAACCTTTTAATTTCCCTCCCCCCAGATTTCATAATGATGTAATGAAGCAGCTACCCACAAACATAATAAGACATCAACAGTTAAGCTCATTTCTGAACTAATTCAGGCAAACATATAGACTTATTCTCAGATGGACAGAAAAGAGCTTGACTCCTCTCTCCCTCTGTCTCCTTTATTCCCTCCCTACCTCCTTTTTATTCTTCCTTTATGCTTCAATTTTAATTTCTAGTGCATCAGAACATAATTAATTATATCTCTGCAGATTTCTAAGCTCCTCTGTCCTGCAACACTCTGTGAACAAAGACTGTCTCCTCTTTGGAGAATGCCTACATCTATATTTCTTCAGATATAGAAAGTCAACCTTGTCCCCCCCAAAAAAAGCTCTGAGAAATAAACAGTTTTCTCTAGCAATTTTAATTTTAGAAGTATTTATACTTTTCTATTAAATCTCTCACTATTAACAAGAACTATTAACAAAAAAAATTGCTGGTGACTAGAACCCAAACAGTATCTTTGGACAGCACAGGCTGATGAGACTGTAAAGGCATCAAAGAAAATAGAGTCTGCAGAGCACAGAACTTGCACCTTTACTGCTCCTACTTAATACACCAATCCACTTGCCAGAATCCTGGTGTGGAGGATGTGCAGAGCAACACTGAGTGTAACATGATGGGTGGTAGTGTGTTGCCAAGGATACATGAAAAGGTGTGAAGAAAGACATTCAAAGAGAATTTTATAAACACACAGGTCTCAAAATGGACACTATCTGCAGTGACTGTAATGGGACTAGAGATATCATGTATTCTAGAAATAAAACAAGTGCTCTCTCTGTTTCTGTCTCTGTCTCCCTCATTCAGTCTCTCTCTTTCTACCTCTGTCTCTATTTCTTTCCATCTGTCTATCTTTCTGTCTTTCCTCTCCCTCTCCTGTGTGTGGAAAAACTTTTCAGTGCTGGGGATTGAACCAAAGCCTCCAGTATGGTAGGCAATCACTCTAGAACAGACATCATTATATTCTCAGACTTCTTTTCAGTTTTTAGCCTAATTCAGGGGCTGATGAAGATGACCAGGCTGATTTTGAGCTCCACCATGTATCCTAGGATCTTTCAACTCACACTCTACTTGAATCAGCCTGCCAAGGAGCTGGTTACAATCCTGAATGACAGAAAAGCTCAAAACTTTTCTAGACTTAGATAAAATTTCCCACAAGGCAAAACAAGCCATATACCTACCTACCTACATACATACACACACACACACACAGACACACACACATATATATATATATATATATATATATATATATATATATATATATGAACTTGGCTTTAATATGTCATTTAACTTTCCAACTCATCTTTCTCTAGATAAAATCAATAGCAAACAGTACAGAATCAGTGTTTATGCATATTAAGTCACCAGTCTTTACTCTCCCACAACTTTGTTGAATTTAGCTGATTTAGTCTCACTATGGGGACATAAAACATTTGCTAAAGAAAAGTAATGATGTAAATTAGGCTAAAAGGAGAGATGCCTAATTAGTTTTGAGAAGTATGTAAAACAAATTTGGAAAACTCCAGAAGGGTTGAGATGCTCCTGTCTGGTACTGCAGGCCTCCAAGATCCTATAATGAACTACTTTAATTAGCCTTGTTGGGAATTACTTTATGTACTTCCAAATTTAATAAAAGTATATTTTGAAGCCGATAAACAATAAACTTAGATGTCTCTGTGACTGTATTCCTTAATAACATTTAGTAAATGAGGGTTATTCCCTTTTTTAAAGTTAGAACTAATTACTCTTGAAAGAAAGATTTATACCTGCACTGCACAGGCTAGAGATACCTTTAAACCATGCTTTGTTTGATCAAACTTTTGAAAACATTTTGATAAGCTGACCAACGTATAGCTTCTGCCTTTTCTTTAAATTTTAAAGACTATAATTTTCATTATTTACTTCTCTTACTTGCATTCGTGTATGTACAATTCTCATAGAAGCCAGAAGATGACATCACAATGTCTAGAATTGTAGCTTCCATGGTTTGGGATCTGTTACATGGATACTGGAAACTGAACTTGGGTTCTCTGCAGAAAACAATGAGCATTCTTAATCCCTGAGCCATTTCTCTAGCTCCAAAATGTACTGTCTTCATGGCATTAATCAGATGGAGAAGAGTAACAAATGATCTCCTTGGATGGAGTAATCTGTTAACAAAAGCTTCTATGGGTCTAATGACATTTTTCTTCATACATTGTTTTTCTCCTGTCTTCTTGGTTGTTTAATAATGTAATAAACCATTCACTGTATATAAGTCTGTCTAATCCTGATACATTGAAGGAAATTCTAGGGTTAAGTTTACTATTATGGAGAATAAAGTACTTGCTGTTTATCTTTAGGACAAGGCATTTTTGGGGCCTCTTTGGACATTACTTGGGAAAGAGTTATTCTGACAAGAGAAAAGGGAGCCAGAATGATCCAGAGACAGTTGTTGAAGTGTAGAAGCCTTTTAGACAATTTTCTCTTCTTGTTAAAATGACATTTCAAGCAAGAATAAATCTTTATAAAAACAAGAACAGAAAGGCACATTATAGTTAGTCTTTTTATTTATTTTTTTCATTTTACATACCACCCACAGTTCCCTCTTCCTCTTCTTCAGCCACTACACCCAGTTCCCCCACCCCACCCCCATCCATGCCTTATAGGGGGTAAGGCCTCCCTTGGGGAGCCAACAAAGCCTGACATTCTTAAATAAATGTCAGCTTTGTAGAGTCACCTGGAAAGGAGTCTCAGAGAGATCAGGTTTTCCAGTGGGCATGTCTATGAGGGACTTTTTTGCTTGTTATGTTAATTGATATGGAAAGTATCAATCAGCCTACTGTGGGTGACACCATTCCCTGGGTAAGGGCCTTGGCTGTTTAGGAGTGGTGTAGTGGACATGCATACATTCATTCTTCCTGTTGTTCAGAGCTGTGAAGTTTCTTCAAGTTTCTATTACCTTGACTTCTCTGCCAAGGTAGACTCTTATCTGAGACTGTAAGCCACTGACTAAAATTACTTTCCTTTGATGTTGCTTTTTCAAGGTATTTTTTTCCCAGCATAAGAACTAAAACTAGGACGAGTGACAAGGAGTTCAATGGCCGCTACTCTCAGATTCAGGTGACATAAAAGGAAACAACCTTTGTTATCCAAAGACAGTGAGACCTTGGCATTACTTGTTACTGGACCATGACCAGATGCTAATGAATAACAGAGCAAAGTTTATATCTATAGTGAAAGTGTCTCTGTGAAATATGCAAAATGCACTTGTGTCTCTAGTGAATTTAGTAGATATTAACAGGAAAGCCACGGTACCAATTAGAACCACCTAAGGAGATAGACACGTGCCAAAAAAATTAACTCAAAATAGCTACATTTTCTGTTTAATAAATGCTAATAAGGATGGCAATGTGGTTCACTTGGTAGAATGCTTGCCTAGCATGCACAAGCTCTAAAGTTCAATACTTAGCATGTCATAAGCCTAATATGCTGATGTGCACCTAAAATCCTAGCACTCAAACTGGGCGGTGGTGGTGCACACCTTCAATCCCAGTACTCGGGAGGCAGAGGCAGGCAGATCTC
>LOJH01024494.1:12655-26465 GCA_001685095.1 Ellobius talpinus
CAAAGCTACAGAGAAACCCTGTCTTGAAAAACAAAACAAACAAACAAACAAAAAGTCCTAGCACTCAGAAGTAGAGGCAGGAGACTGAGAAGTTCAATGTCATTGAGTATCAGAATATGTTTTATGTAAAAAAATTATTTTTTAAAAATCATCTTTAGCTATACATCAAGTTGAAGGACAACTTGATATATCTGAATCCTTATCTGTTTCTTTTTTTAATGGGAAATAAATAAATGATTTAAAATGTAAATATATTATGCCATTTGTCTACACTACTTAGCTAAATCCTGTAGACCCCCAAAAAGGGGGGTGGTAATTATGTACTTCTTACAAATAGGCTTATAAACAGAATATGGAAATCTTTATTAAAACGTATTTCACTTGATGATTTATTATTTTTAAAACCCAGTACCATTCCAAAGTTTAATAACAAAATGGCATTTTTTTAAAAAAATAAAAGCAAGATCTAAAACAGATTAAGATCAGTTTTGAAGCTCCATCCCTAACATATTGCTCTAGTTTTTATTCTAGACAAACTCCATCCCTTTAGATTCAACAAATACAGATACAACAGGACACAAATCCTAACTATTCCAGACAAAGTGCCAATTTGGTGCCTATGAGGACCAGAGTTAGGCAAACTTACTCAACTGCTGGGAAATGAGATGAGTTCCTGTGAGTACATACAGACGTGGGTCACAACTGGGTATCTGTCTGTCACTCCACTCCTGAGCAGATGGAAGCCTGCCTGGAAAATGTCAGCTACATCAGCAGGTACATAAGGAACGTAGGTATTTTCAGGTGAGGTTAGTGAAGAAAACATTCGGCTGACTGGGAATTGCCTGGCTTAGAAATGAAAGAGCATCGATGTTCTACGCAAAGTAGTCCACTTTGCTGTTTAAGTCTAAATTCTTTACTTAAATTCACTTACTAAAACACTTCTAATCATAAACTTCCTCAGAAACTTTATAATCATGTGGCCTAAAGACAAAGTACAGCTGGTGTGGCTTAAAAAATCACCTGGATCAAAATTCCCCTGAGTCATGGGGGAATAATGCAGATTTACAGAAAAGACACCACGTTCTGCGGTCTGACCTAGGGACTGGGCCTACAGAACATGCTTTTAGCATGTCTTCTGAACAGCTTTAGGAGGCGTCTGCTGAAAGTCCCAGAACATGGCCCTTAACACACAGCTTAGGAGCTGTGTCCACAAGTGTCCAGAGCACTTATTTATGCAAGGACTGTCTACTTAAAAGCAGCAGAAGCTGGATCATTGTAACAATTCAGTTCCACTTCCTCTTAGGTTGAGGATATCAGCAAACTTAGTCAATAACTTCAACTCCCTAGCTGCTAGTTAGGAAGCTATATCAATAATGCTTACACGTAAGTGGAGTTCAAGTCAGGCCTATTTAAAAGTCTCACACCTCTCTTCCCTGTTTCCCCATCTTCAAGTAGGCTGTCTAGGGAGAAGAGTATAAATGAATGAAGGGCGTGCAAGGTCAGAAGCATTTGATGTGGGTGGATCTGGGTGAGATGCACAATTCAAGTTAAGCTAATGCATTTTCAGGTTTCCTTATTGATACAGGTTCTCTAGACTTGATTAAAACACGAAGGTCAATCCAACAAAATGATTCAGTGGGTGATGGTACCTTGGAAAGCAGCCTTATAACCAGAATTTTATGGACAAACTGAGTTCCATCATGAAGGACAGTTTGATCCCTAAGATACACATGGTAGAAGGAAAGAACCCCCCAAAGTTGTAGACTCATCTCTACACATATACTATGACAAGCATATCACACACAAATACACACAAATTGAAGTAAATAAAACAAAATTTATATAATTACAAAGTAATTATTACTTTATCTCTTCCCTTTGCTAATATAAAATGTAATTCTTACCTCCGACATAGTGATAGCATTGTTTCTTCTCAATTCTGGGGTGCAGTGAGAGACACTAAATTTACAACATTTTTTAAAGCAGGTATCATCATCATCCAGATGTCCAAGCTTTATGATAAACTCTTTTTGAAGAACTATTTCTCTATCTGTGCATTTAAACTCCTAATTTACCCCATGTAATATTTTGAAGGAATTCAGGCTTAGTGAGACTTTTGCCTGTGAGTGGGAGAAAGGAGAGAAAGAAGAACTTAGCTGCGTTCAGAGAGGGAGAAAATAAATTTCTAGTCATCCTCTCTCAGACATTAGAAGGATGTGAGGTCGCAGTGTGAGGGGAAGTCTGCAGTTTGGCTGTGCCTAGAAGATGTATGGGGAATGGCCAGGTTAATGGCATCTCGGCAATCTAAGAAGATCGGGAAGGAGAGATGGCTCACCTATTAAAGTCTAGGTTCACAATCAAAAATATAAGAGATTCTCACATTGACAGAAATCGAGAGTGTACAGAGGAATCAATAAATATACAATTCCTTAAGATTCACTCTCATGATCCCTTCTATGATTATCTCAGATGTCTTCATAATAATAATTAAAGGATGCTAGGGGAATTGTCAAAAAGTGGGAACTGAAATGTCTTTATTTCTTGTGTTAAAATTCCTATTCTTGTTATATCCATTTTGTTAACAGAAACACATATATGCATTCACATGCAGACAAACACTGCCCACAACAATAAAGGATGAGAATGTGGCATTTGAGTGTACAGTTATTTGCAAAAAATCCTGGTTCCTCAGTCCGTATTTATTCCACCGGTTATTATCTGCCTCTACAGGGTTGTATCTCTTAATCCTGGGCATCAGCCTAATGCTATGATGCCTAATTAGTAGGACATACAGGAACTATTCTACTTTTCCAAGTTCAAAATTGTATGCTTTCAAGTCAAATACCAAATGCCCTGGATAAAACATCTAATTTGCCCATCTTGTGACAGATGTACTTCTTTACCTGAAGTCAGGTAGAAAATACTAGCTGTGTGTTCTGCTTAAAGGGACAAGGGAGCCCAAGGAGAATGTCTGGCTTATCAGTGATGTTGCCACAGTATGGACATCTCAAGTCATCCTAGTTCCTGTATCTGTAGCCATAGTTCTTATCCTCAAAAGCAAGTCTTGCTGGAACTTTTTGGTGCATGCCTGCAAACCCAGGGCTGGTAAGGCAGAGGAAAAAGGATAGCATACTTGTTATCACTCTGAAATCTTTCCTTAAAAGCAAACAAACAAAAGCAAGAAAACTCAAATAGGAGCTAAACATGGTAATATTGAATGATGTCCCAAGTTTGGGATAAAATTTTAGCCAAGAAAACATTTTGGCGTAGTAGAAGACAACATAATTAAACTTCTTCAAAGATTCACATGAAATAGTTTTAATTTTATGCTTTGCTAAATGATAAACATATTGGAACTGTGGTATATTGGCATATGTGTAAATACAATAGAAATAAATAATCCATGTATGTTGCCTTTTTAAATTTTCACAATGACCATGTCAGGATGGATTGTGACTTACCTGCTCACAAGAAGAAAGGGACACAGAATTTAGGCAACTTGTTCCAAATTACAAATTAGAACATATTCCAGATCTGAGATTTAGAATCCAATGTTCTATCTCCAGCCTAGTTTATGACTTCTATATATACCTTGTGTGCTTGTATGTGTGTATGTGTGCATGTGTGTGTAAGTTAGTGCTTTAAAATATTATAGGTAGACCCAGGTATATATCAAGAGTATTTGAAAGGTATAAAAATGCAATCTGAGAAAAACAACATCGAGAAACTCTCAATGGTTGTAATTTATATGTGTATAAGAAAATTTCATGTATTTTCAATTATAAAAATATTAGTTCTACATCTGAAGCTGAAATGTCTTTCTGTATGACTAAGTATAAATTATATAACCACCTTGAGCTTCAATTTGCCAATGTTAAAAAATAGCATCACTCATTTCTTTAAATAGATGCAATATCATCCTGACTATTATCACTGTTACAGTCATTCCAGGGCTGCTTAGTTACAACCTGTAGCACCTTTGCTACTCCCATGTGTCCCAACATTCTGAGAATATGGAAACTCAAAATGAATTTCCAATATTCTGCAACATGAGCCTACTAAATTACACTTAGGGATTGGCTATGGATAGGGCTTAATATTTAAACAGAGCTCTGTTTCAGGTGTGACTGGGTTTAAACAGTGAATTGTAGCTTAGGAAACTTGAGTTCATAAAGCAAGGTGAAGGTATGATTCCAAATAAAATTTGTTTAGAATCATGTACCTGTTTACAATAGGTAATGGGTCTTTCTGTGTTACTCACATCTCCACTAACTTAACAAATTTATACAAAGATGAATATTTCTATTTGGTGTCATCTAAGCTACCTGAGATGACTTTTACATTTTGGCCCATTCATTTTGGGAGAAAAAGAATGCTTTTATTATAAAGATGTTGCTCTACAGGGTATAAATCCCACACCATCTGTCTGTGCAGCTTCAGTTCTCGCCTTGGTCACACCAACATTTTATACAGCAATTTTTAGCACAAAGTTGCTTCAGCCTCTACTACCTGCTGCTTGACACCTCACACCCTCCCTTTCACATCCCAGAGGCTGTGTTGTTGGAAGTAGATGACATTCTACAGAACTGAATGTTCAAATGCCTGCATAAGGTATATCATGGCACTGCAGCAGAGACTAGAGTGCTGATGAAATGCTAGGACTGCGTTGAGTCTCTTATCCATACACAATAAATTTCGCCAGCCACCATTGGGTAAAACCAACTCTTTATTAAAATATGTGCATGCAATAACTTGATTAACCTGTGAATTTTTTGTCTAATTAGTGTTTTTAGCACACTAGTCGTGTGACCTTTTATAACACAATGATTTTCCTTATTATACATTTGAGTTTCTATTGATTTTATGATGGCCAGCATCTACATGAAAATTGCACTAATTATCAGTATTTCATATTATTGGAAATTAGATTAAAATTTACTCTATAATAAATCTATGTTGAGTATCTTATTTCTGGTTTGTCATCTTGCTATTACCCAAGTAACTTAGGGCATTACTTCCTCTTTATTCAGAGAGATTCTGGATTGTTCTGCAGAAAGACAATGATCTGAAAATGACAGAAGGCCTGACCGAATAACAGAAAGATTAAGAAATTTCTCTTATGACAAAAATTCTGTGGATCAATGGCTATATGGAGACACAGGATAAATTTGTAATTTCCTCCAACCATGGGGAAAATTCTTTTAATGACATTAGATAAATGCATGAAGGCACTCAATCAATGTAACTCAGGTTGTAGTATAAAAAATTTACTAGCTATGTTAGTTCATCTCCCTGCTCTTTTTAAATAAAAAACTATTGACATGTTCAAATAAGCCAAAAAGTTAGAAATTTATTTCATGAACACAAGAAAAAAATTCAGGCAGTGTTGGTATCTTCCACATGCTAGCAAGGAGTTTACCCTTGACCTATATCTCAAGTCTAAACAACAGGTTTCAATATAACTTGACTGTGGCCAATAATATTAGGAGAAATGGTACAAAGGGAAGAACAACAACAACAACAAAAAGAAGAGTAATTATTTACTGTCAGTTAATAGCAGAGCTGTAGCTACTTCTGATCACAATGCTGACATTAGGAAATTCCAAGCCACAAGCAATTGCAAACAAACAAAATCTTTGGCATTTGGTCTGATTCTATAACCTCAAAATTACAAAATGAGCAATGGCTTTACAGTTATGATCCTCCTGACTCCTCAAGGATTCTCTGCAAGAAGATCAAAGACAGCACTGTGGGTATGACAAGGATCATTTGGACTACATGTCATTCATCTATGATGAAAGGATGCATGATACATATAATCCATTGTTTCTTCATGCCTTTCTATTTCTATCTCATTGTGAACTATGGAAGACAACATGTTCATGGAGATTCGAGATATTTATAGATTTTGTAGAGTAAAGCACCAAACTTATGATGACTTGCATCCATACTCATAGATGTCATGGAATTTAACTTTTCAGTCATTTTCTATTGATTATGAGACATAAACTAAATCTATGTTAGAGATCATGTTTGCTTTCATATTACACCTTTGGGATCAGTAGTCATGAATTAAAATCATGGTCCCTTTTATTTCTTGGACTCTGGGATCATCATTAAATGGCTAGCTATATCACCTCAGCCTTAGGACTTAGACAAGAGTTTTATGAGACAATAAAAATATACAAATCGGTTAGAGACCTGGAAGGTCACAAAACAATGAAATAAATCAAGGCAAAGAGTATCTTAAGGACATTGCTTCAAGCTTGAATGTGAGGTGGATGATGGGCTAACCTCAGTGGAGACATAATATTTTGTCCAAATGAGCTAAATGCATTCTAGTGGAAGCCAAGAAAAAGAGCTAGGTAAGAAAGAAGGCTTAAGGGCAGAATGCAATAAACAGGGAAAGCACCAGGGACTTTGCAAAATGCAAGAGACAGTTAAAATCCTGCTGCTGAGTGGTTCATGGATGAGCAGTGGAATCTTCTCAGAAAAGTCTCTTAGAAACACAACATCCAGACTCACTAGATTAGAATTTGCTTTATGTCAAGACTCAGGTTAATTAATATGCAACTAAAATGACAGTCTGAGATGTAATGTGCTAGAGCATGCCTGAAGTCAGCCTTTGAGTGAACTCAGGAAGGGTGTCTTCCCATAAAACATTACTTAGTGCTGGTCTCTATGTTATTCTTCAAATGATAGGCATGGAAATTATAACAAAATCATTAACTCTGTTGCCTCCAATCTTGAAGGGATAAAAAAGAAAACCAGAAGAGAATTAAAATAGTTAGGAGATTGGAGGCCAGGGTAGAGGGTAGATGGTATAGTGTAGGGAGGGATAACTAACACTAAGGGATTTTTGATACCCATATGAAACTACTGTAGCAGCTTTATTATATCATTGTGTGTGTGTTTGTGTGTGTGTGCGTGTGTAATTTAAGTGGAGTTGCCATATAAGATGAGAGAGACATCATATGCTACCAAATAAAACTAGTATCAGAAGTGAGTTACATTTTCTTTGAGTTGTTGCCCAAAGAGTTTCCATATATCTCCATACTATTGATTACCAGTACTATTGATTACCCTCTACAACTTGCTGATAAGACCCTATTGCTGAATAAACTACTTACTTATGAACATGGAGAAATATAGCTTGTACTGAACTGGAAGTTTCACCTGTACTGGTCAGCACCAATAGTGCTAGAATGTTTATACAAGCACTAGAGGAGAAAAATTAAACAAAAATTTCATCTACTTAGGAACACTGAGCTGTGAGCTCTAGTAACAATCTTCTTGAAATCTATGCCTACTGACACAATAATAGCACCAATGGTAGGGGAGTAACCACTTTTTTTAAAAATTGGATTTAAGACCATTCCATAGATAGAACCCATATGTTATGCTGTTAATGATGCAAAGAACCTGGAACCAGATAGGTCATTGGCTCAGTGGAAAACCTACCACTATTATTCTGGTAAATAAACATAGTGATAAAATAACTCCTAATGACACATTGCTACACTCATAGATCAGTGCACTGCCTCCAATTTTGAAATAACAGAAGCCTTTGACTTGGGCTTATCTTATAGAACACCTGTGTCTTTTTCTTTGGAAAATGGTTATAGGGGCTAGCTTAGAGCATTTAAGCATTTCACCATGGCCAGTAGTGAGCAACATGGTCACAGTTTTACTACTTACAGCTCTTAAAGCCTTGATGGGCCATCTGTCCTCTAATGAATACTTTGAAAACTCTTATACTGTAACCTGAATATAAGCTGGGTAGAAGGATCTCTGATAAGGTGATTCTTACCTTAAGTCACATAAGTCATTTCTGGCAAAAATTTTACTCTCTTCTCCAGGAAGGAGATCCTATACTCTACCGTAGACTGTGAGGCATCATTGTCATCTATATAACCAAGAGACTCTCACTTTCAGATAATTCCTGTAAACCATTTTACTAGCACAGAGCTTAATATCCAAGGAAAATGCAATAATGGAAGTCATTAAAAGTAACATTTTAATGATTATTACTTCTTTTTCATGCTTACTTCATTAGGTCCCATAAGAGAAAATATGAAAGGTGAATCAAGTATGAGAGTTGCTTTACTCAAAAATGATGCTTTTAAGTATTTTAACTACAGAGAAAGAACCAAGAAGAAATGAAGTAATATGAAGTAAGCAATACTAATACAAAGGAGTGAAGAAAGAGAACAATTTTATGTCTGGAGAAGACTGTGGGGATTTCAGAGAAGAAAAGCTTAGTGGCCCCAGCAAGGGCCATGAGCACTCTGGAAATACCTTCATTGCTTACACTGCTAAACCTGCACAACAGCTGCAGGTGCTCTGAGATCTGGATCTCACTATTATAGAATTAATGACCCTCAGTCATCCCCATGAAGATGAAACAACTGACATAGAAAGAGTTTTTTTTTTTCCTAGGAAAATCTCTAAGTATCTGTGCCTGCCTGATTGGTACTTAGGACATTCATTAAATACTCTATCTTGGGAAATGAAGCGGTGGATTTCTTTAAAAAGAATTTTTAATTTTCTTAATATGGAAAATTTCATTTCAGGGACATGTTCATGTGTTTTACAGATACTCAGTTTCCTTTGACAAAACAGCTTGGTGTTACACAGTTGGGCAGAACATAAATGCTGGCTTAGGCTTATACTCCAGCAATACATAAATCAGTATGTCAGGACAGTGGATATGCCTTATGTCTCAGCACTGAGATCTGGATTAGTGCAAAGCACATCTGCTGTAGGATAATGCCCTTGTACACTGTAAAGGTTTGTCACTCATATTAGATTAATAAAACACTGATTGGCCAATAGCCAAGTAGGAAGTATAGGTGAGGCAACCAAACTAGGAGAATCCTAGGAAGAAGAAAGACAGAGATGCAGTTGCAAGCTAGACACAGAGGAAGCAATATGAGAATGCCTTTCTGAGAAAAGGTAACAATCTACATAGCTAAACATAGATAAGAATTATTGGTTAATTTAAGTCATAAGAGTTAGTTAGTAATAAGCCTGGACAATGGGGCAAACAAACAGTTTATAATTAATATAAACCTCTGTGTTTTATCTTTGAATGAATGGCTGTGGGACTGGGCGGGATAGAAACTTCCATCTACACACGTCCTTTACATTTAAATCTGACCTGGTCCTGACCATCTTCTTGTATAATAAAGCACTGACAAAGGCATGTTAGTCACTAATACTCCGCCAATCTTAAGGGTTAATGTGTGTTATTTGAAGAGATTTCTTTCCTTCTTCACCTCCAATCTCACTATACTTACACATTTGTTTCAAAAGCTGAAATAAATCAAGATGATCTGAGGTAGAATCACAAAGCCTGGACAACAGTTATTGGCTTTTGTGTTTGAGTTCAGTCAAGAGTACCTAAAGCTGGTTATCCAGCTTCTCAGGGTAAATCTCAGAAACAACTCTGGAGTATGAAGTGCAGGTCTTGCACTAGAACCTCATGCATACGGTAAGCAGAATGGGGAATAGTACTCACCACCAGAGTGTGGTGGGGGGCCGCAGAGAAGGACTACCCCCTGACCTTCACGGACGGATACTGTGCTTCTCATTCTGGTCTTAAAATTTTCAAGATCTAATTAAAAAAGAAAGGAAGACAAATATTTCAGAAAGAAAACCAACATTTTCTCTTTCTTTGAAGACAGATCTTCAAATCTCTCCCTAGGAACCCCAAGAGAACGTTTGCATGCAGGAAGAGGTAGGATTCGATGTCTTTATCAAGCCTCCTAGAAAATAAGTTATATAAATACAGTACAAATATATACTCATGAATCCCATGTTGCAGTAACAGGATTACAATGGTATGGGGCATCCAAAACAGTAAGGTGTATTTGAGAATAAAATAACCACATAATAAGATTCAAGGTAAACAAAGAGGTATCCTGGCATGTGAATATGATGGCCATATCTGCCCTGGTACCTTACTACATGCTAATGACAGAGAGCCCCAGTGTCTGACCACCCACTCCCAAACTCCTACCTTATAACACCTGATCATAAGAAGCCTGTACAAACTTAATTCCCTACCTGTAATTATTCATATTTATAGAACAACTTAGAAATAGACAGTTTCTAGGTAGCAGTCTGATTAATGTTGTGAAGGTTTCTATAGAAGTACATATCACTGGAAATAACCAAGTAAGTAAAACTTCAAACACAGCAATAAATTGAATGAATATGCTCAGTATTACTTATAGTTGCAAAAAAACACTAGTTATTTCTATAATCACCCAAAGGATCACTTTCAAAAATTCAATGATGTATTTGAAAAATCAAGCTATTTTTATTATTAGCAGCATTTTTTTGTAAAAGTATAATTTCTTCCAATAACAACTCAAGATAACACATATAGATTAGGACTTCCTAGCTTAACTGATGACAGAGCGAAATGACTATTGACTTCCTTTTTTAAATAGCTAAAGTCTATACAAATTGTTACCCTTTATCTGTGTTCCAAGTAAATACCACAATAAACTCGTTGATTCACTAGAAAATACAATGCTTAATTAAGTCTTTGTAGGAAATGGAAGAAAGTTTCTCTAACTTCAAATAAAAGTCTATGAGAATTATACAGTTTACCATCTATATATAAGGGTTGCACTACATACTCATAAACTCATAAACACTAATACTCAAACATAGATACATACTCACGTGTGGTCACACACACATACACATACCCCCTCCCATAGCCCTTAAGCATTTTATAAAATGTCTAAGTAATTACAGTGCAATATCTTATAGAATAAAGAACATATCTTACAGAACATATCTTATAGAATAAGGTTTAGAAAACTCCACATTTCCTTTGAAACCCATAAAAAGACAAAGATTTATGTTCAAATTGATAAAACCTTAAGCTATAGAAATTTAGAAGAATTCCAAGCACCGTAAATCAATAGAGCAGGCAAATGAATTCTTCTATTAAAGATTCTATTGTTATTGAGAAGTGGTATTGATCTTAGTTAGAGTGGAAGATGTCACCATAGTGAACAGGTGTAACCAGAAAAAAAGGGAATTTAAGGATTCATTTTAATTAGAAGCTAGTCTACCTAAATGTATGACATTATAACTTCTTAAAGATGCAGCAAAGGTAAAAAGATTTCTAAAATACTAAAACTCCTGTAGTGTGAGTTGTGACTAGAATTCAAATATTTAAATGCTACATAAGAATGAAATCTACTCATAGAAAAGAAATTTTCAAAGATGCTTCTTCAGGGAGCTAAGTATTATTATTGCTCTTTTACCTAACAATCCTTATTTTATTCTACTACATAATTGTACACCTCTGAGATTTCTAACATTCCAATTTTATGCATCAGTAGTATGTATATGGAGCTGTACACATGTCTAGGTAGGAGTGGAGTCAGAGGGCTACTTTTTTACTTGGTTTTCTACTTCAACTTGGGATCAGACTCAGACCCAATGTACTTTCACTTGATAGATCTACTGCAGATCTTCAGGGTCGCAAGGCAATTGGTTTTACCCACTGAGCCTACATACCAACATGACTTGGTAACATTTTAGTCACTTATTTTATCTGGCAAGCAAGCACACAAGAATGAATGAATGAGGAAAACAAGTAGGGAAAAAAAAGAAAAAAGAAAGGTAATTGTATAAAAAGCAATTTCTCTTCTACTGGTAAAAATATCTTTTGCTTACACTCATATGTTGTTTATCAAAGATTGGCCTAGGATTTTTATCAAATACACTGTATTATATGGAAGAGTAAGGGGACATTGCCTTTGATTCTGGATCTGGATAGTTCATGGGCATTAGCATCATTTCTACCAAAGAAAAGTAATTATCTTGTATCCAATGTGTTTAGTGAGCATCAGTGACAGCAAGGATCTGCAATTTTAGTGGAGATTCCCCCCAAAGCAGCATCTCCTCAGTGTATTGCAAACTCCCCAATTACCTTTACTACCAGATTTTTTTTATTACAAAGTGCAGGTATCTGACAATAACTTAAAACAAGGAAGTTAAGATGCCTAATACTCACTACTTGAACTTAAAACATACGAAATATAACTCCGGTTTCCTATGAACATGTATAAGATTTGATCCAGATTAAATATCTCAATTGTTAAAGAATTAATGAAGGTGCCTGTGATATAAATAGTGTGAAAGGTATGGGAGATAGTTCAGCATCAAGAGGACTTGATGTTCTTGCTAAAGGGTGGGGTTCAGTTCCTGGCAATGGCACAGAAGCTAAAAACATCTTTAGCTCCAGTTCAAGGGGATCTGATCTCCACTGGCATTGCATGTACATGACACACATAAATATTAATAGGGAAAGAATCCATATACACAGACAATAAAAATAACTAATTTTTAATGTGTCAAGAATTCACTGAACACCAAGGATGTTTATGTGTGGACACTTAAATAAATGTGTGATAGATGTATTAAAGAGCAAGACACAGCTCAGTGATATAGGATGGCAAGTACTGACAGGTGTGTAGAGAACCATAGTGGTTTTAATTTGTATCACCCTAAAGGCTAATGATAAAGGGATTCTCCCTATGTGCTTATATTTCATCTATATAATATCTCTAGTGAAGTATCAGTTTGTCTTTTGTCTGCTTTCTTATTGTATTGGTTCTCTACTACTGAGTTCTGAGAGTCTTGCTTATTCTAGATATATTTTCTTCATGCAAAACATGGTTTGTACATATTTTCTCAGATTGACCAAAAAGCATGAATGCATGAAAACATGAATGAATGAAAAAAAGGAAGGGCATGGCCTCTTCTAGTTATGGTGGAGGAGACTGGTTATTGTAGCTAATGAGAGAGAACATACCACAGGCATCTGGAAGGGTCTGGACAGAACATGACTGGCCATATGTGTCCAGATATATGAGGAGGGAGAGAGGGAAAGAGACAAGGAAGAGAGAAAAATCTGGAGAGGCACCTAAGGGCCAGGAAGCCAAAAGACCAAAAGGGAATTTATCAAAAATGGCGGAGGTTATACAGAGAAGAGCAGTAGGGAAAGGGCAGGACAGCCTGGTCTCTGGGCTGGAGAACTTTAGAAAAGGGGGAAGGTATACCAACCCATAAGACTGTGACAGGTAGGGACTGGACTGAGGGGTGCTGGCAGAACCTGGCAGCCAGCTGCAGCTCATCTTTGATATGTTAATAAGTATCTCAATTAGTCATTTGTTGAAGCTTTGAAACTTAACATTAGGCATGGTACAGAAAGATTTTCTTTATTTTGCTGAGACCCCAGGGGACACCAAAGAAAGGAAAACCTCCAGATGGTTGACCTTGATTGTAAACTCGAATGTGTCTGGAAACAACTAAGGAACAAAATGTTGTGTAGGTCTAAGGATGTGCGCACCTTCTGACAGCCCAGAGGAGGTCTGGGGGAATACAGCATGGCTTTTGGCTGCCCACCTTCACCCTCAGCTGGTGGGATCACCCTGTTGTTGCCACAGTTGACTCTTGACACTGGAATCCAGTGTCTGCCTTTCCAATGAGGACTGTGAATCAGCAGCTTCTCTAGGAATCTTTTGGTCCTTCAGCATCAGGATGATAAAACAGTTGTAAGACATCCATACTCATGATCAGAGCAATTCTCAATCTGTCCACTGTACAAACAGCCATTGCTGGACTACTCAACTTGACTGTGTAAGTCAATCTGACAAATCCTCTTTTAAGATATACTTATTCATCAATTGTGCTCTTCTAGAGAATCCCAATAATTACAATCCCCAATCAAAAATTTACTTTTGAGTGGCCGGCAAGGGGCCCTGATCCTCTACCAGAA
>LOJH01024495.1:0-19091 GCA_001685095.1 Ellobius talpinus
CTTTATTAACCAATGAAAGTAACACACAGACAGATGACCCTCCTCCATCATGTGGGGGGGCTGGACTGGGAGATGAAATATGGGGGTGAAGAAGAGGTGGATGAGGTACTTCACCCTTATGTGGTAGCATCTTTGGTGAATGAAGTTACTCTGTAGGCTACCAAAAGAGAATTGAAAACACAAACCTCACCACAAACCTTTTGATATAAAATGAGTCCTGTCTGTAAGATATGCCAATTCATCTATGGCATAAATTGTTTGAGTAACCAACCAGTATCTGATTTGAGTCAAGGCCTACTCTTCATAACATTCCCAGCACTGCTTGTGTGACTAAAAACCTGAGACTAGACAGCCCAGGGACCAAGAGGAAAGCTTCCTAAAACGACATTGTAGTATAATGACTCCTAATGACTTTCTGCTATACTCATACATCAGTTCCTTGCTTAGCCACCATCAGAGAAGCTTCCTCCCAAAGCAGGTGGGAGAATATAGAGTCCCAGATTCAGACAATATACAGAGTGTGTGTGATCTAGGAACACTCAGCCCTAAACAGGCCCTCTTCATCAAATCTCCCCTCAGAGTTCAGGGAACCCTGCCAAAGAGGAGGTAGAAAGACTCAAGAGCTAGAGGAAATGAAGGATACCAAGGAAACAAGGCCTAGTCAGCAAGATTGAAGCACATATGAACTCAGAGATGGAAGGCAGCATGAACAGGGCCTGCATGGGTCTATACCAGATGAGGTCCTAGAACGTCAAGGAGAAGTGAACACAATACTTCCAACCTTATCACAAAAGCAACCTCCATTTGATAACCACTCACAAATGAAAATTTAATTTTCTCCAAGGAGTCACATTGGAAAAACTAACTACTCTTAAGCTTGAAGCACATGGCCAACAGTAAATGGCCATCAGAAAACAAACTCAATGGCATCTCTGGAGGTTCCTTCTCTTATAATATTGAGTCAAGGATTTTTTTTAATTTTAAATTTTATCTTATTTCTGTTTTCATGTAATTTATTTTAATTTTTAAATTTGCTTTTGTTTTCTTGATGTATATCGTGTCTGTATATTATAATCTGTTATCTTATAGAATTCTGTCTGTTTTTAATGAGATGCAGAAAGGGGGTAGACCTATATGGGAGGAGAGGGGAGGAGCAACTGGAAAGTGTAGAGAGAGGGAAAACTAGGAAATATTTTGTAAGAAAAAAGTAAATTTTTAATTAAATGAAAAAACCCACTAGGAGTAGCAATTATCTTGAAAATGATATCACACATCAAGAAGTTCTTCTGACAGTCCTCAACTTTAAATTATTTAATAGACCACCTTTTCTTGTCTTCCTTCAAAATAAAATGACATGAGACCAATCTTCTGGTCTCAGCTTCTACACTGGCCTTAATACGTTTCCACTCAGGCTGCCTAGTGGCACAGAGAGACTGTCTTCCAGATTGTTCTGTGAATAGATGTCCTAGTAGGACAACTTTTTCAAGCCTTCTTTGAAGATGTATAAAAGCAAAAAAAAGATAATAAAAAATTAAAAAGAAAAAAAATGAGCACAAATGCAGCTGTACATTTTCTTCTATTTTTTCTGTTTTCTTTCTTTTTCTATGTAGCATATTATTTCTTGGTTTCATGGAACAAATGCTTTAAAAATAACTATTTAAAAAGAAGGTAAACAAGACAGATTTGGTGACACAGCTTATCATTTCAGTACCTGGACACTAAACAGGATAGACAATGATTCTAGGTTAGCCTTGGCTGTTCTGTATAACTAACAAAATACTTATTAATAAAACAAATATGTAAAATGACATGAAATATTTAAAAAGTTATAAAATGCATTAAAATCAAGTTTATTATTGAATATACTGGTGGTAAGCTCTCAAGTATTCTATTTTAAATAATTGGCTTGAATGGAAAGAAATATTTGGATCAACACAATCTGTTTCAAAGATGATATCACATTCTCACTGATTCCTAGTAGTAGTGTTTCAGTTAAATGTTTGAAAAGCCATATGCTGATGGAAATTCATATATTCAGAAAGATGTTGGGCACTGCATTGATGGTGGACTTGAGAAGAGCAATAGCAGGATACTGTTAGTGACTCTTAGTGATGTGGGTGGACCAGTGAGCTGGGAGGGGTACAGCTTTTGAGGAATGCAGCAAGTCTGGCTGCACACAGCCCTGAGATCAAGAGGCTCAGCTGGGCTGAAAACTTCAGTAGTTTCTAGCTGTACATGGGAAGTTATTTAAACTATGCCTCACCACAGAACAGTATGGTCACACACAAGGAACAGAAAAATGTTCTCACAGTACATGATTAGTCCTTATGTTTGGTATTTCAACACAGCTTGCTTACAAACAAACAAAGAAACAAATTTGAACCTAGAATTGAGAAAAAATTAAGATGGGATGGGCCTATGTATTTTTGGAACACAATAATAGTCCCATGACTTTAAAACTCATTTATTTTGACTACGTATTCCATCTTATGGATAAGTCACAACTTGTTTTTTTGACTGCAGTTTCTCTTCTCTCCACTCCTCCCAGTCCACCCTCTACTCACCTCCTCTCACTCCCAGATCCATTCCTCCTCTGTTTCCCTTTAGAAAAGATCAGGCCTCCCAGGTACATCAACCAAGCACAGCATAGCAAGTTATAATAAGACGAGGTACCAACTCTCATATCAGGCTGGACAAGGCAACCCAGTAAAAGGAAAAGGGTCTGAAGATCAGATAAAAAGAATCAGAGGTAGCCCCATTCCCACTGTTAGGAGTCCCACAAGAACACCAAGCTACACAATCATAATATATATTCAGATGATCTAGCACAAACCCATACAGAGATTTCAATCTCTATGAGCCCCTCTGAGCCTGCTTAGTTGATGTCTGCTGGCATTGTTTTTCTGGTGTCCTCAACTTCCTGGCTCCTACAATCCTTCCTCCTCCTCTTCTGTGGGGTTCTGTGACCTCCGCCTAATGTTGGGCTGTGAGTCTCTGCATCTGTTCCCATCAGTTGCTGGGTGATGCCTCAATGATGAAGTTTGAGCTAGTTGCTAACTTATGAGTGTAGCAGAATATTATTAGATATAATTCATTGATTTTGTTTGTTTATCTTTTGCTAGCCTTATTTGGGTCTACTCTGTGTTTCTGGGCTATTCAGGCAGTGTCAGCCATGGGATCCTCTCTTGGCCTGGGCCTCAAGTTGGAACAGTCATTACTTGGCCCCTCCTACAACTGCTGACCACCATTATTGCAGCACATGTCACTCAGAGTGGATAGATCAGAGGTTCTCAATCTGTGGGTCTCAATCGCTTTTGGGGGTGGAATGACACTTTCACAAGGATCACATATCAGATATCCTGCATATTAGATGCTTACATTATGATTCATAGCTGTATAAAAATGACAGCTATGAAGTAGCAAGAAAAATAATTTTATGATTGGGGTCAGCACAACATGGGGAACTATATTAAAAGGTCACAAGAGAAGGGAGGTTGAGAAACACTGAGGTAGACGGTTGGCTATAATTTCATTACCTTGATATTAGGAACCATGTTCCTATGAAGATTTATGAAAATGTTCTATGGTATGTGTGTTTGACTGGGTATAAACCTGGTATGTGCCCAGACAGTTGCCAAGAACTGCCATGTAGTTCCTGTGCATTTACTTTCTCTCTTCCACCTCTAGCTGTTCCTTCTCTTGTGCTTTCCAACTATAATGAAATGAATTTTGATGACTGGACTCTAAATTAGTCAGAGATATATAGACGATGTAGTAACTGAATCCTTTTGTGACTCAGAGAACTGAAGTGTGGGTTCAAATGGTACTTAGCTGAGAGTAGAGAGTAAAGTGTAGGCAGTTTTCCATGTCTAGTGGCCATGTGACATTGCATTTAGAGCTTTGCCTTGTGAATGTTTCTTCCCACATTTTTATTGGTTTGGAAATATTTTGTTTTTATCAAACATACTGAAGTATGAACTTTTTTTCAGGGATGAACTTTTATCTCTTTTATCTCTTTATTTAGGATTTTGCTACTCTGAAGTTTGTCATGTTTCTGTGACCAATTCCTCATCTGACACAATGTATTTCACCATTTCTATATTGTTAATGCCCAGTATGTGTTGTTTAGCCATTTCTTATATTAATTGTCCAACTATGTTTTCTACTTTTCAAGAAACTGCTATTTAACTATGTATTTTATTAACAGTATTTTCTTTTCTTCTATGTCAGCTTAAGTTTTTGTGCTGTTTTACAACTATTATTATAAATGTCCCAGCTCATGAATTATAAAAACTGTATATAAATACTATTTTACCTCTTCCTGAGGAACATCCTAAAATATTTTAATCTCATTTATGCCCAGTCAATTTAAAGTCATGCCAAGTATCATAATTCTCTATAAACCTCAATTCTCAGAAATGTAATATCAGTATGTCATCCTATAAATGCTATGAATATTTAATCACATATTTTAGTCACCCATTCCCTTGTTCATTATTCTACTTATATCCCTCATTTCAACTAATATTATTTTTTAATTCTTCCTGAAAAATAACCTCTGGCATTTCTTTTAGTGTAGCCTGCTCATAACGCATTCTGTCAGGATTACTTTGTCTCAGTATGCCTTTGATTTTGATCTTTGTTTTCGGCAGACATTCTCCTTAGTAAAGATTAAAAATGTATTTATTTTTCTTGAAGTTCCATTTCATTAGTTTCTGGTTTCTACTGTTTGTATTGAGAAGTCAGCTATAATTCTGATTTATACTCCATTGTAGGCAATATGTAAATTTTTGTGTCTGTCTTTAAAATTTCATTTGGTTTTTCTCTTCATTTTCCCACAGTGTGAGCAGACTCGTGCCTCACATGTAGATACTCCCCGTCTAATGCTCATCTAGCTACCTAACGTCTATAATCTATTACCTACCCATGTGCAATTCTTCTATGTCATGGTATTTATGGAGCACTCTGGAACTTGTGGATTCAGCTCCAATATTTTTTCTCCCGCTGAAATCACAGCATGTTTTGGAAGTCCTACTCATCTTTCTAGTCAGGTACTTTCAGGAGAAAAGAACACCATTTCCCTCACTGAATTTCCATTTTCTCCAACATCTTTCCCTAGAGTTCTTTACTGCATTCATAGGGCTATGAAAGAAATACAGACTATAATCAATACAACCCATTAAAAACACAGTGTGATATTGTGAGATGAATTGTATTTTCCCTTAGGAAAAAGAATATAAATAAATCATGTTTTTTTTTAAAAAAAAACTTCTATAGATTCATAGTCTGACAGTTTCAACATGTTACTGCAAATGTATAAATAGATAATGACTGGAAAAATATCTCTGAATACTAATAATTATCTCTGACTTTTTCTATATTTTCTATATTATATCACAGAATTCATACTGAGTTCCAAGGTAACTTTTAGGATACCTTTTTAAAAATTATGTCATTTCTTAGTTTGGAATTGGACTGATTCTGCAATTTAATCAAAGACTATGCTTAAAATAACTTATGGGAAGACTTCTTCAAAAACTCTTGCTAAGTTTATAATTTTATATTTTTGGAGATGTATTTCTCACCTGCTACTTTCAGTAGCCATGAATTACCTTCATTTCTATTACATTTTGCCTCAAAATAATAAAGTTGCATTTCTAGCAAAATCAGTGGAAGTCTTGAGTGACTGCATCCCAGGTAATGTGATAGTATGATATGATGTGATATCATGCAGCTTTCCTTCCTGTGTTTCTGTGTTCACATATGAGAGCCGTGGCTCAGAGTCATTGTGCTTTTCAACACTCTTGAAGAAAATTAGTCATGAGAAAATAGGAGTCAAATGCAATGTATAGATTGACAGTGTGTACCTCTATTCGATTGCCTAAGAGAAAATACTCCATTGGGCTGAATTTGATACTGGGAGGAAAGATTGTGATTTTGACATTTTATACCTCTGGGGAAACTTCATATAAATCCGCAAAATACTAAGTGCTTAGTATTTTCTAAATTTGTTTTTTTTCTTTAGAATAAGTAAAACATTTGACTGTTTATTGAACGGTTGATGCAGTATGATGCCTCAGGGAGGTCAAGATCTCCTTACTAAAATGCTTGAAATTAACAACAGTTTATATCCTCAGTCAGGCCTAGGAATGCTTATAAGATAGGAGACATGAAAAATAGCAGCAAGAATGTACAGAATAAAGGAATCAAGGAAGAAAAATGTCAAAATTAGTCAACTTGGAGGATTAACCTTGATCTTTAACTGTGAAATTTCCGTGTGAAACTTTCTCACAGTGTAATTTTCTTTATTCTACAAATAGAATAAGTAATTATTTAAATTTTTATTTTTTATATTTATGCACAAATACATTATAAAATTTCATGACCAGAATTAGAAACTTCTTAAAATAATGTTGCATTAGTAATTTTGAGGAAAGTATAGTCATATGATTAGGTTGTATAATCTATTTTTTAGTATAATGCTATAGTTTTAGTGAATTAGTATGTGGCTCATGAACTGTGTTTCCCAAAATTCATTTGTAACCTAAGTGTTTGTAGTTAATAAAATATTTTGATGGCATAAGTACAATAATGTACTTAAAATTGTTTCTATGTTTATGTATTTACTATTTAATTTTTGTGTGAAGGTGTGTGGGAGATGACTCATGTGCCATTGAGTGCGTGTGGCTGTCTCAGGACAACTTGCTGGAGTGGGTTCTGTCCTTTTATCAAGGGGGTTCCAGGGACAGATCCAAGTCACCAATATTGGCAACAAGCACTCTTCCCCACTGAACCATCTTGCACGTCCCCACGTTTTCTTATATATCCTTTGAGTATATTCACAGTACTAACTAGTTTTAGTTTAAATGTCAGCTTTCTTTCCATGGAAAATGAGTTGCTTATATATTTAAGTGATGTCCTTGTTCATTTACAAGCAATAATATATCAAACATTTGGTTAGTTGTCCATAATATATGAATAAATGAGCTTAAAGAATAAGTTGTAATTCAGCTCATAGTAGTCAATGGTTGCACCGTGAATATTATAGTATTGTTCTTTAAAAGAAGAAAACACAGAACTCTGTAATAACAGAAAGGTAGAAGAGGAAAAGCATGGGATGTAATTTGCCTCTGCTATCTTGGGCATAGCACCACTATGAATATTGTCTTGAAATATAGGTTGCTAATCTTTGCAATCATCAACACTCCTTCTATGTCCATACCACAGTATGTTAGAAAGATGTGGGAAATTCCAACTTATTATTATATTTGAGAACTTTAACTTATGTCAAGCTTAAAAAAGTTTCAAAACATCAGGTATGCAAGTTCTTCCACTTTTAGAGTTTGAAATTGTATATATCTAACATGTATAGGAGTCGCTCAGCAGCATCATAAAATTTATTAGCACTTGTGCTTAAAATAAATTATGAACTCACGAATGCAAACATAAGCTTAAGCTTCACAAACAACTTTACATTACAAAAAGTAGGCAATAAATTACACTGTGAGATTTATTTCTTGAAAATGCAAATGAATCCATCTGGAAAATATGATAAAATCCTAGTAATTTAATAGGAGAATCAAGCTTGGAAAGCAGTCATGTCTAAGTGTCGTCTCAGTGAAAAATGGCTGGTTCTGGGACTAAATTAAAAGTCAACGTGCAAGTTCTAAGGGAAATGGCATATACTGGGATGCCGTGTGAAGATGGGAAACGATTACACGGCTATAGTTTCCATTTTTGACACTAGTAATGAGGAAGTTTGGGTCAACCAAATGTGATGGAGACTGTTCTGAAGACGATAACAGGAGTAAGTTGCTCCTGTGATAACCAGCTTTGGAGGAAATGGCAAAAACTACTTAAGCCAAATCAGTGAGAAACTATCTTTTTCTTTATTTGAAGGGAGGTTGTAAATCAAAACAGCAGAAGTAGCCACAACAATGAAAGCTCTTTAAATTTCTTTAAAAGTCCTAGGAAATATAAACAGGAGTTGTCTTACAACTAGATATATGATTTGACATTGTCTGAAAATGCTATAAAACCACTTATTGTTATGACTGTGCACTTACCAGAGGGCACTGAAGGATTTTTCATACTAAAATATATAAATAAAATTTAGGTGAGCGATGAGAAAGTCTTCTCCTAAGTATGCCTTAGTATATTGGTGACTTTTCACTTCACCTTCTTTTCTACTGTCTTGATTGTGGGCAATTGTACTTGCTGACCATTTTAATTGTTCCACTTTCTTGGTGAGCATGTCTCATTAATTAGCTATCATTTTTAAAAATTGACTTAAGATTTTAATAGAAATATCATGCAAAAGTATTTTATTTACATCATTAACTTTTTTCCAGTACTTCCCTTTTTATTCTTGGAAATACAGATGGAAACTTCTATTAGGAAAGCATCATTCATGTTACCTTTTAAACACAGACATGCTAAATACACTTGTAATATTAAACATCCTGGAAGCAGAATATCCAGAATCCTATTCAGGTAGAATATGAAACAGATTAGTCAGTCTCATTATTTATATGTTTAGTCCTTTAATATACACTTCCCCCTGTATGTCAGATTTACAGAATAATGTTGGAAAGATAAATTTCCTTAGACCATGTAGGAAACAAATGCAGTTTTAAAAGTTATTATAAAAAAATCACTTCCATCGCTTCAAAGAAGCCAGATTTTATCATCCACTCTTTCTTATCATATATTTAGATCCATTTATTTTCAGATGCCCTAGCTCATGACAAATACTCTCTCAGCTGAGCAACCAAAGGCACCAATGTGTACCACCCATCTTTGCCTGATGTCTTTCAAGTAGTGCCTTGTTTCACCCTGAAAATTATAGGCTATTTAAGAAATTTCTAAGTTAATGAAGATCTTAATGCTCTCAACAAATGTGTAGTGAAAAAATAAATATCAAGGATAATATCTCTTTTTAATGTTTAAATCAAGTTAAATATATTTATGTTCTCAAACACTTATCATTTCTTTATGGTAAAAATAGTAATAATCCATTCTTCTAGGCTTTTGCAGAGTCTATGCTTAGTTATCTATAGCCATCCTACTTTGCTATGGAAAACCATAGCTTCTCCCTCCTTTCTGACTGTGATCAGTTTCTATTGTTTGATCTTCCCCAATATCCCTCTCCCCTCCACTTTCTAGTGTCTGGTATCCACTGCTCTAAGTTTCTATGTAATCAATTATTTTATACTCTATACATGCGCTTTTTACTTTTTGAGTCTGGCTTATTTTTACTAAAACTGCGCCTTAGTAAACTTCTCTTGTAAAGAACTATTTGCTAAAATACTGGGCCAAGAAGTAGAATCTAAATTGCATAAATATAAATATTTGATATTTTCATTTCATTGAAACTTTTATAACAAAATGTTTAGATACAATTTTTGGTGTTGTCCAATGACTATGTCTCAGTTTTTTACTTTTTATCTTGTGATCTAGAAAGTCTTCCTGTTTGAACAAGAGTGGTTAAAAGATTAATGAAGTTTGTTGTTTTACAGACTGTAAGATGATGACTCACAACCATGGTAAAATAAAGCTTCCATCTCATTCTATACATAGCCTAATCATTAAATATAATTGATTTTTATCTTATCTTGACTATGAATTACTGTAGAAAGTTAAGGCCTATGAGGTCAAAAGGAGCCAACCTGGAGTCTGCCTGGTACTGTCAGAGGTCCTGATCATGTCTAAGCAATAAGAAGCAACCAACTGGTGTTTCCTGAGTGCCTAGCCACAGGCTCTGACAGAGGTCCTGATCATGCTTAGCCAATGAGGGGCATGCATGAGATGTCAATTGTCAATGGATCAGAAGGAATGTGAGCTGGGAGGATTACAAATCCACCCTCCCACCCCCATTGTTAAATAAAAAAGTATGCTGTAAATCCTCTACTTGACACCAACATCTGTGTTTGTTGACTTTGCCCCTTTTCACCCCTTCCACCGAGGAAGACTTTAGGACCCCACAACAAATTACCATGTTGCTTTCCATTCCTTCCTTTCTTAATCCATCAAATGTTCTTCCTGGAAAAGTAAGATTTCCTAATTAGTCCCTCCATTGTCAAGTAAGAGAGGAATTTCTCTGTAAGATTAAGGGAACAGGGTGTATTTTTCTGCCTCATTGTTCTGTGAAAATTCTACAGTTTTTGCACTGAAGTTATTTTTATTTTCTTTGCTTGCTCTAATAATTAGAACAAGGTATTTATTTTCAAACTGTTAGTTCCACCTTTTGAAATAAAAAGTACACCCATAATGAATTCTAGAAAACCTTTAATTTTTATTAAATTAGTTCGTCATTCTTCATTTCAAGCATAGAGGAAATTAAGTGAAAATAAGAAATGCTGAAATTGGATTTAAACACACTTATTTAATGACTTACTCATAAACTTCTCAGGGGGATTCAATAGTTTAAAGTCAACCTTAATTTTAAGCAACTACTCTGCAAAATTTCAAATCATTTAACCAAAGAAAAGTTCATGGATTGAAAATTTGAGACAGAAGAAAATTGAGACTAAAATATCTGACCAGGAGATGTGTCAAATTCTTGAAGGTGGTAGCATGCTATTAAAGCATGTGTCTGTGTAGATGTCAGTGGATTTGGATATCATAGATTATGTCCTCACATATATTGTAGGTGTAAAAAGTGTATATATTTTTCATGCTGTTTCTTCAGGCACAAGCTCCTCAAGGGCATGCCGGATGGCAGGGATTTTTCCACACTCAGAGGTCAGGGTAGCTTTCACATAATAGAGGAGGTATAAGTGGCATATTGGTAAGTACTAATGTTCTTAATCATATTGAGACTAATAGCCACCTTCTCAAAGTCAGAGTCAAATTACCTAAGTTGTGAAAATGAAATAAGGAAGAGAGAAAAGCAAGCAGAAATCAGGCAGATTTAATGAGTTGTCTCCTGTCAGGATCTCTGCTTATAGCCAACACAGCAACAGTGATCAAAGATGTGCCACACTCACGCACATCACCAGCTGAAGAGACCAGAATGTGTCCGTTACCACGGAGACTTTTTAGAGGAGGAATGTTTCACAACTTGATTGGTTGTCGTTTTATACTTAGATTGCAACTTGAAAAGAAGTCTAGAGGAAAACAAAAAGAGTCTAGAAAGGCATCCAAGTCTGAGAGTTGCTGAAGGAGAGGAACTTTGAACTTGCATCCACATGCTGTGAAGATGGGCATTCCTGTCCTAGGACGTTCTCTGGCGGTCTGGTGACCTTTTCAAACTGCATCTCTTGGCTGTGTTTACAGAGAGGGGTATGATAAAGTACTGAAAAAGTTGAACATAAAATTAAAAGTCACGTTGCTCCAGTGCTCGTTTGAATGTCAGGGACATAAGGAAAGCACCTTCCTGGAACGTAGCCTGGAGTGGGTTTTCTCTGTAACAGACACACATGGAGTGTGCTGCCTTTCATTGTCTCCTAGTGTCAAAATGACACTGGGAGAAGAGGCAATTGTCTAGGTCGTTGAAAACTGATCTATTACTACTACTTTCATACTTGGTTTTGCAATGCCAGTCCTTCTGAGACTGAATTTGTACTTTCCCCTACGGAATACTCAGGTTGTAAAGTCATAGGCTTTTCTCCATACAGTTCTGTACTGCTATGAAGATGCTGCTTCACTGCTTTCCGCTTTTGAGAGGTCTCCACTATCTTTTGCACCAGCTTTTAAAACTAGGTAGGAAAAGAGATGGGATATGTCTTCAGATGGCTACCTCATATTTGACCTCTAGACACCAGCAAGGAGGCCGTGGTCAGATCTGCAAATTCAGGGACCTCAGTCCTGATCCTTCAAGCATGTTCTGCCATTTCGAGATTTGTTGTGATGGGTTTTATGGAACAGGTTAACTGAAAGGCTGAGGAATGGAAAGTCTACAGTTTTTCTAAGCCAAAACTGTCCCTCAAACCTCCTTTATTAATCAGACTGGTATTTGGGATAGTCTGACTCCTTTGTATCAGTGTTGGCTTGAAAGCAGTAGTGTTTTTTTTATCATCCTACAAAGTCATAGTGTTTCATCAATATATCATAAAGTAGACTTGAATTTTTAAGAAGGCATGCATATTTAGCCTTTTATTGTTGTTGTTATTGTTAAAGTTTTCCAGGGGAATTGAATCAACACTATGGCAACCTACACTCTGGAAGCAGAGCTCCAGAAATCTTGGTGACCTACCAACCAAAGGCCTGAGAACCAGAAAGTGAATGGGCAGATCACTGTCTAAGTCTGAAATCCTGAGGGGAGGAGTTCTGAGGGCAAAACAAGATTAAAATTCTAGTTTACACAAGCAGTAAGGAAGAAGTCAATCTCGTTTGTCACTATTGTATTCCACTAAACCTCTCCACAGACTCAATGATGCTTATCCACACTCATGAACTTTGTGATACTCAGTGTGAAAAGAGCAATCTACTTTACTCAATAAATTAGTTGGAGTTCTTGAGAAGTAGAATCAGTGTGCATTAATTTACATATAAACCAAGAACTAAGTTTTCTGGCTATATTACTAATTCCTATTCATACCAAAGGTCTCAGCTTTTTTTTTAGCTTTTTCTCTCCAGCTACATAACCCACACACAACCTCCTAGATTTTGTTATTAGAAACACCATTTTTTTGCATCCTACTATCACCAAAATGCTAGTCCCCTGCCTCCATTTTTTTCTTTATTGATTAGGAAAAAGCATTGTCTGTCCAGGAAATTTCTGTTTAACCCAGCCCTTTCTTAACCATGAAGTTAGATATGGTGTTCATATATCCCCAGCTTAACTTTACTCTCTGAGTTTTATTAATATTATATTATAGCTTGTGTGTGAGAAACTGAGTTTCTGTACCAGCTTGGTCTGAGCCACAGCTCTGTTGACACAGAAAGATTTGACCTTTATTTTGATTCTCTTCCATTCTTTATATTAGTTTCATCTTTCTTGGGATTTTCTAATGCCATAATCCCTTTTCTTTGAGGGCTGATATTGATATAAATGTTTTGGTTCATTGATTAACTTTTATAAACCAGTTGTTTACAGAAAAGAATAGTTTTGGCAGTGTGCTATTGTCAATGACTTTCTAAAAATTTGATTAGCATTGAAAATTACATACATTTTAGAAAAAAATAAAATAAGCCCAAAGTGTGACAAAATGCCATGTGTTAAGTTTTAGAATCATTACCTTTTCCTGTGTGCAGGCTAATAAAAATTAACTGGAGAAAATATTTAACCTGATAGATTTAGCCGAGTTAAAATCTGATCCAAGGTTCATCATGTGTGTGCAGACATATCGTAACAATGGTTAATTTCTTGTTTTGTTCTGATCCCATATTTTATTTTACATGAAATATCCTCTCTACTTTTGAAGTCCTTTCATCAAAACTGCTTTATTGATTTATTTCTACTCATCATGTTTGCAGGCTTTGGGGTCTAGTGACTCTGCTGCCTTTGTTTGCGGCTGTAATTACAGTATTTGTAAACACCACAGTTCTTAAAGTGGAAGCTGAGCAAATGAACTTACCTCTTCTTTGCAGCAAAATATTTCTGAATCCTAACTTTGTTCCTTCCTAAAGTAACTCCTGTTCTCAACAGAACAAGGAGTTTAAAGTCATTCTCTACAGTCTCTCTTGTGATTCTCTGTCCAAGTTAAATTCTTATATTTTCAATCTCTTTTCTATTTCCTTTGTCTCTGTTTTAAAGTTGTTGCAAAAGTTGTTTCTTATAGGAAATAGCTACAGTTGCTATTCCACATGCAATGGCCTTTTAACACCCCTACCCACCTTGTTTAGAGCTGCCCAGCAATGCCACTTCCCTAGGTGTTTATCCCCTTTATTCTCTGTGGCTGCATGCAGCTCTGCTTATTTTTTCACTCTGCTCGTATCTTCTTTTCCCATTTTTGTTTCTAGTCTTTTATGGTCTCATCATAGGTATTGTAAAGGTCTCTACTTTCATGAAGGCTATACCATTCTTTTAAAACCTTGATCCCCTAATAACTTTAACCACCACCATCCTATAGACAATTTAAATATGTGTCCTCAATGGTTTTATTTTCATAGCTTTGTAAGACATTGTTTCTGTTTCCTGGGTTTTGCATGGGTACGTGACTACAGTATTGTAAAACAAATCACTCTTTCTGGGGAAATCACCAACAAAAGGAAAAATCAGCTTTTCATCTGTGCATTCCCATGTATAGCTACAGCAAGAATTCAAACTACAGGTCTATTAGGAGTGTTGATATCAATATATTTTTATACATTAATCAAAATTTCACAGCATTTTGTCATGAACATATGTGTTCTTTGCAATCGATATGGTGTGAAGAACAGATGGTCTTAATGTTAATACCCATTTCTCTATTTCTAAGTGTAGTCCTCTCTTCCTAAACAAGGAGCCTCCCCAGAGAAACAGTTATTTAGCCAAGCTTCCCTGACTTGTCAGCAAAGAAGCAGCCATCTTTCTTCTAATTTATTTGGTCTTTCTTAGTAAATACCTTCATTATGAAAGAACACCATCTTTATTTATACTTGGGAAAACAGATCCATACAACAGCTCTTTTGAATTTACCTTGGCTTTTAGATTTAAGACTCATTTTGTATTAAAAATGAGAATTAAAAAAATGAGAATTAAAATAATAAACTCACAGGAAAATCATAGGACCTAAACACAATATAAGTAGGGCACAAGGTAAATCACTTAATTGTCCAAGATACATTTATTGAACACATCTGAGGAGTGATACTCAGAGGCCAGCAGTCAGTGTAGAGCAGAATCTTCACTATAAGAACCTCGTTCTAGTGTAGGATTGATGGATTGCAGTGGTGTTTATTGACATCATTAATTCCTCTATGGTTCTTTGTCCCCCCACGCTTCATCTGTTACCATAATCTGTCACTTTCTTTCCATCTGGCACCTTTGGCTTCAGAGCTGTAATGTTGTAATTTCTTCTGTTTATCTCTGTTTCCGCTATGGCTAATCCCTCCCACTGTGCCAGAGAACTGCATAGATAGGGTGCTTTCCTAATGAATTCTCTAAAGAATAGTTGCTACTGAAGTTTTAATTTCCATAACCATGAACTATATATTAACTAGAAGTTTTGCTAGCCCTTTGTCATCCACATTCTACACTCTCAGGAAGTCTTATTGATAGTAAAGGAATATAACTCTGAGGAAAATCTTTTTCTATAAGTCAAATGTAGATGCAGATTCTGTCCCATAATATGCTGCTTTCATGTGGCAGAAGAAACACACCCTAGTCTTGGAGCAGACCCTTTTACTACGTGTTTGAACAACTGATTAGAAGCATAGTTAGTGGAAACAAGTACAAACTCATCTTCTGATTACTTTTCTTGGGATAAAGGACCTGTCTAGTTCTCCTTCTGTTATTTCTTTGGGAAGAAAGACAAAAACGCTTGCGTTTATTGCTAGCCTTCGGCCCCATAGATGCAGCTCCTCCACCTCTCTTTGGACTTCCTGTGAAATGGAGGTATGTTTTAAAAGTGAAGACTTTATATTCTGAATAGAATTAAAGATAAGTGCTCATAAGATGAATTTGCAAAAGTCAAACAAGCATAAATTCTCACAAGAGACTAATGTATTAGGTAGAAAACTGAAGGCTGTGAATTCTCTTCCTACTCTCCCTACTCCACCCCAAGGTCCTTTTTGTCACCCATTCCATACACCTCACTGTAAAGCAGACCTGTAGCTAGTGAAGGCCATTCCTTTATACTTCTCTCTCTCTGCTTTTTTTGTTTTTTCATATTGTTGCCCCATTAGTAATGTTCATGCTTTATACATTTTGAAATCTATACTGGTTCCCTTAAACAAATCTCAATTACATAATGTTGTCATTATAGTGTGCATTGCCAGCAGTAATATACAATATAAAATTCCTTGGAGATGCTAGTATAATTTGTTGGAAAGGAAATTTTACTTTATAATGTAGCAGGATTAATAATGTTAAGGTGCCACCAAACTAAATAATGAATATGCTCCCTTTAATTAAACCATACACGTTTTCTGTGTACTAAATGCACCATATAATTACTGTAGTTTTATATTCACAGTAAGAAAATATGCTTTATGTAATAGTTTTACCTTAGTGAATACTGTATAAAATGATTAAAACAATTCATTTAATTTCAGCCTGGGTAGCTCCATAAGAACCAGAAATATCCTTATAAAATATTCTCTGCAACAATGAGAATGAGATAGTGATTTCTGTTTCTCTTGTGTTATTTAAATCTCCATGGTTGGCCAACTTGTTGGAAGAGCAAATAAACTGATTTCTGGTTTGAAGTCAGGACTGTTGCTGAACACCACACAAAGAAGAGAAGTCAGTAAGATACTTTTTCTACATCGTCACCTTTACTTTCAGCATACATTTCATCACTATACTCACATGATAGTAGAACATTGTTTTCCCATGGGAATTTGTTTTACGTATGGTGGAATTTAGCTACACCATAAAACCAATCCTTTCCCAGCAAATGTGATTATAAAACGTACCAGACAAGCATGAAACCACAGTGTGGGAAGGCAGCATGCACAGAAACTAATGGAGTGCAATTCACGGGCGGTCTCTGTACTTCTTGACTAATATTCTTATGCAGGGAGTTTTCTTCAAAGAATTTATCATAACCATAGCCAGGAGCATACACACACCCTACGCAGCTGTGTGGTCTGATCTAAGAAATGAATTTGCTTTGGAGAGTGACGTTTGTAATATGATTCCCTCTGGTGTATAGCATCCTCATAACAACCACTTCCTAAAATAGTTGTTTGTGTGAGCAACATGGCAGCTTTATAAGACATTTTTTCAGACAGAGAAAACTGGGGAAAAAAGAGAAGTTTTAGGACAAATTTACATTTCCCTGTGCAATTCTAGAAAACAAACATGTTTGCCTTGATTTTGTAGAAGGGCTTTGGGGTTCCTTGGTGTTAGAAAAACACTATATTAGAGACAAGAGAGTTCACAGCTCTCCTGTATTAGTCCCTTAAGGACCATCCATAGCGCCTCAAATTTAATTCATTAGTACTATATAAATAGAAAAGCAAATGGTCCTTAAAATGTCTGCATGTTACAGGCTGGTAGCATCTATAACTGTTGCCATGTGACAACCCGATGATTAAAATGATAACAGAACAGGTGGCATTCAGCATTACCAGAGAGACCACACATCATTCATTCAAGAACAGAAGTCAATTAAGCTTGTCTACTAAAATGAAGAACTGTCTTCAGTCTTGAGCTGCTTCCCAAATACAATTTAAAAGCTGCATATTCTCTGCTGCTTTCGGGAATAAGAAATAATTCTAGAGCATTAAATGCCCTTTTTTATCCCATAAACACGATTAAAGCAACAACTGACATCAGTCCAGCCATCCAATCACCAAGACTTCTTAAATCAACAAAAAGTAAAGGAACAGCAGCAATAAATCTTGATGATATTCTAGTTTAAGTTTCATTTTCTGCAGTTTTCTGAACTGAGAGGGATATGTTTAATGGGCTTTTTTCATTCAGCAGATTTCTGATTAATATGCTGGACATTTAGTGTAAACTGCACAATAATGTTCCTATAAAGACATGTTTTCCTGAAGAGTTTGTCATGCGTGTATTTACCTACCTTATAAATGGCAGAACTGTTTGGGCCACAGCTTCCGTCTGGGTGTGATGTTCTAGCGCTGACTGGGCACAACATCCGCTGAAGATGCCTTACCTCAAAACTCAGTTCACCCATGTCCCCAGACCTTCCATTATTTCTCCCCACCATTCCTGTGGCAGCTCTCATTTTGGAGTATTAAAGGTCAAAACCACTGTTAGCCTCTATTTACTGAGTGACTGATACCTTTCTTTTGGATAGAATTTCAAATTTGTACAAAACTTTTGCAAAATACCTTCTTTGCTCTGGTGATCCAAATTCATGACTTCTTTACACTTGTCTTCCTTCAGTATTTTTAAAGTATCTGAGAACAACTCAGAATACTATTTTTCTGTGCTTCAAAATACTTCATTATGTATTTTCTGATATGAAGTACGTTACCATATCCTATATATTACCATAGATGAGTATATATGTGATGTAGCAGTTTCCTGTGATCTAACAACCTTTCTTGGGAGAGGAATGAGTCTCCTAAACTCAGTAACACAAGCCTACATGGCTCAGGAAGGTCCTATAAGTTACATGGTTTAAAAAACTCTTCCCCAGAATTATAAAGTTATTAAATAATTGCTGAAAATAGTGATTATGAGAGATAATTGAGTTGCCTGAAAGCTGTGCAGGAAGCTCTAGCACTTTCATGAGTGCTAGATAAGGCTGGCTTTTTGATGATGTAGTCACGTGGAGTTACCAATGCTCCTGTAAGTAATCCCGATAAACTCATTGGTTGAGTAGGATGGATTTGCGTGGGATCACTTTTTAATTGGTCCCTGATGCTCTATCAAGGTGAAGAGATATTTCTTTGTATGTCCCCCCAAATAGTCACAAAACTCTCTCCTTTTCTTTCCCTACTCTCTCTCCATGTGTGTGTGCAATAATTTTGCACATAATTACTAAATGAAAGTTAATATCATCACAATTCTAGTTTCTGTTTATTCCCCATATTCCCTGCCCTGTACACTCTGAGGTATGTTTATATGTTTTTCTGTTGCAATAGGAGTGGCGGGCTGCGTTCCCGCTGGGATCCTGGCTCCCCGGCTAGTTTACACCTGAAATAATTACACGGAAACTGTATTCATTTAAACACTGCCTGGTCCATTAGTTCTAGCCTCTTATTGGCTAACTCTCACATCTTGACTAACCCATATCTTATAATCTGTATGCCACCACAAGGTCATGGCTTACCCACATGAGTCTAGCCAGCAACTGTCTTGGGAAGGGGAATCATGGTGTCTGCCTGACTCTTCTTTCTTCCTCCCAGCATTCTCTTCAGTCTACTCCACCTATCTGAATTCTGCCCTATGAAAAAGCCAAGGCAGTTTCTTTATGAACCAATGAAAGTAACACATAGACAGAAGGCCCACCTACTCCATTCCTGGATGTTTAAATACTGACGGATGGAAACTATTTACAACCCAATAAGGATCAGCAAGAAAACTG
>LOJH01024496.1:0-19091 GCA_001685095.1 Ellobius talpinus
GCTTACAGTTCAGAAGTTTAGTCCACTGCCATAATGTTGGGAAGCATGGTGGCACACAGGCATACACAGTGCTGGAGAGGTAACTTAGAATTCTATCTCCGGATCCAAATGTAATAGGAAAAGACTGTGAGCCAATAGCCTGGCTTAAAGCCCATCCACCATGACACATTTCCTCCAGCAAAGTCATACCAACTCCAATGAGTCTACATCTAATAGTGTCACTTCCTGTAAGCCTTTGAGAACCATTTTCTTTCAAAGCATGACACACACACCTAAGAGTGTTCAGAAGAACTTTTACACTTCTTTTTGTTGTGCTCAGACATTTTGGAAACAGTTAGGGGTAGCCTTATTTTGTTATTTTATTTTAGATGTTGTATCAACCCTGCTTACAAATCCTCTAGTTTGTTTTTGTCAATTGAGGTTTTAAAATGTATTATTTCAAATTTCCCATAATTGGACAGGTTTTCATGTGCAGATGGTAAGCATTTGTTTTCCTCATTGTTTATAGTCATGAGAACGTGTTAAGTAAGTATTTATGGGTCAAAAATATGTGGTTCACAGAAGGCAAACTTCCTTTACTTTTTCTTGCCTCTTAAGATAGCAATTCTGAATTTAACGTAAGCTTCTGGCAAAGGTTGTCATATACTAATAACTTAATGATAAATATGATAATGAATATTTCCCTGAATAAAAAGAGATAAATGGAACACAGGAAAGATAAGTATGGCAAATATTAAATCAATATGACATGGTTTTCAGACACCTTCCTTAATGTTTTTAAAATTTAAACAATTGGCCCAAAGTCACATTTAGCATAATTAGGAATCAAATTGGTAGCAAATATGCTTAGCTGGATCTTGAAACATGACTTTTTCTGGAAATTTCTTCCTGGTTACACATAGTAGAGGCTGCTGCTGTAATGGATACTCTCTAATACATAATAAACTCAACAATGAAATAGTCATCCAGAAGTATCAACAACTGATCTACAGTAAAATCAAATTTTAAAAATTACAAATGTAATCATAATAACTTCCAAAAATATCACTCTACTTTTTTCTGGCAAGTTTATTTATATATCTTTTATTTTAAAAATCTCAAGATACATTTTAATCGAGATATAATTACATAACCTGCCCCTTCCCTTCTCTCTGTATAGCCCCTCCCATTTCTTGTACCTCTGGGTTTAGTTATTGTACCTTAATGTGCACAGGTATACTTCTAGGGCTTTGTATTCTGAAAATAAATACAAGCCTGAGCCTGATCTTTTCGGTTTATTTATTTATTTATTTTCAAGACAGGGTTTCTCTGTAGCTTTGGAGCCTGTCTGGGAAACTAGCTCTTTCAGACCAGGATGGCCTCGAACTCAGAGATCTGCCTGCCTCTGCCTCCCAAATACTGGGATTAAAGGCGTGTGCCACCACTGCCCAGCTCTAAAAGAATTGTTTAGATGACTAATATAAAGTATGTATGTGTAAGGTGTGATAAGAGAAAAATCAATATGTCAAGCTGAGTAACAACTGACTAATTCTTTACCTAGCACAGCAATAAACAAATAGGTAGCTACTTTGTCAACCTGTGTTTTGCAAATTAAATATCAAATATCCCAAACTAAAGGCATCCTAATACCCATGAAGAACACTGAAAAACTCTGCTTGAAAACATTACCCACATGTACAGTAAAACTAGAAAGATAATATCGAGTAAGGATCACACTTTGTCCCATAGTATGGAAACATTGACAAAACAATTACCACTTACAGATGACCTTTAATCAGAAAAACTTGTATTAAACAGGACAAACTCCTTTAAAAGAAAAGTCATCAAAGTGTCAATTTGCATGGTGTTCCCAGACCAGGCAGGCTGCAGAGAGATGCTGCAAGAGCACAATTATCTTTGAAAAACTTTGGGGATAGTACAGACCCTGTAGAATCTGTGGTCTGTGCCAAGGGTAGGCAGGGATTCATACTCTATTTTCTCTGTAGCTTACTTGTTTAGAAACTTCCTTCTAGACAAATGCCTTATCTTTTCAGATTCATATTAAATTTTGTTCCAAGTCCATTTCTCCCTTTATCTCAGGAAATCTGAGTGAATAAGAAGCTTATGTTCTCTCCCACAACTGGCAGGCTCTTTGTACAATTTGTTTTACAAGGTGTCAGAGACAGTTTTATCATTTCGCTTGCTTTTAAATGTCCATCTGTTACCACCCAAGTACTTTTCACAAATACATGACCCACAAAGAATTTTGCTTATTTTAACTATAGCAAGACAGAACCAGTATTTTGAACAGTCTCAGGGAGAAGTCTTCCACGTGTCATCTTGAGATTATTGGTAGAATACACTTTGAAAAATATTTCTACTATACAAAAATTCTGGATAAGACAAAAGTCAGGGAGCTAAAAAAGGTTTTGTAATTTATATTTTCTTGGGGATCATTTTACAATTTTGTGCAAGTGTATATAGGGGGTTACCAAGTCCTACATCAGGGGCTATTTTTCATCCTATTTAAAATTAGCAATGACAATCTTATCCCATTTCAGTAGATCTGGATTTGCCAAAATGAGGAAATTGTCTACGCATTCAGAACAGGGATACAGGTACTAGAAACAAGAGTTCCTGTAAAGAACCGGTGTCTGCAAAGGCTTGTTGACTGATTAGAACCTCAGTGGTGTACAGAGGTTGCAATATTGAAAGTCCTAATTATAGTTATTCTGGGTTATCATTAGCCCTCTAAATAGTCATTGTTTGCCCACATTTGGCTCAAACCTAACATACTATGACTAGTAGATATAAACCTTTTAGAATGTATTAACTTAACAAAACCAGTTTCCACAGGCCAAAAGGCAAAGAGCCATCAGATAGCATCTGAGATATGTAGCAGTAAACTTTCCACTTTGTTGTAACTGCCAAGTTAAAGTTTCCACCAAGTATTTGAAAAACACTTTTATTTATGACATCTGTTGTTCCATTACTAGAAAAACACCATGAAACTGCTTTTATATCAGAACATGCAACTTGGAGTACTCTAAATCTCTGTTCCTGGCTCATGTTCCTTCAAATATGGCATTAGAAACTCTCTCTTATGCCCTTTGAGGTGAGAATTGTGTTTTGCGTCAACAGTAGAAACCTTAATTTCCTGGATTAGAGTCACTCTACAGAGAAACAAAGGCTTAATTTACCAAAGTCCTGAAATTAATCCACTCAACGTAACCCCCTGATATTATTGTAGCATTTATAATACTAAGTAATCAAAGCCTGTCTGTCTAGTCAAATTTTTATATATTGGTTTAGTTTCTTTGTGGTAACCCTTTTGGCACTTAAACCAATTTTTCCTTTTGTTCAAAATTCCATGAAAATTTTGAAAGTAAAAATGTTCTTAAAAGAATATAGTTAGCATTGTCCTGACACACAAGAACAAGAACAAGCAGAAGACTAGGGTGTTTGTGGGGAAATATACAGATATGACCTGATTGTTAAAGAAAACAGAAAAAAATAAACATAGTCATAGAGACAATGATAAGAATAAACTTCATAGATGTTTCCCTTCTTTAACCAACAAATAGTATTGATCCATGGTACTAGCTGTAAATGGAAGTACAAGATGCTTTGACAATACATAATAAGAGAATCAGTCTCTTATTTAGAGAATGTTCATTTCTTGAAACAGTAAGCTCTTACTTAAAAGACAGTGGATGATTACATTTTTAAAAAATATATGCATCACTGGAATATAGAAGTCGGATTGTCAAAGAATAAGAAAGCTATAATGAGCCCCATTAGTCATATTAACATTTTTATATATACTTTATAGCAATAGACAGATATGAAAAATTATAAACACATAAAAGTTGTGGAAACCTTCTATACACGATAATGAAAATAACACAGGGTGCTATAACTATGAAAAAATTACAATAGGATAGACAAATAGAAGTTTATCCAAGAATGTAAAAATCAATGATTTATAATCTTATCAAATATCTTGTTCTAGTGCAATGTTTTCAGTTTTCCACCCACACTCTCATCTTCTAGTCTACCAAAACAGCTTTCACAGGAAGATTTTTACTTCTATCCAGCCCAGCCTCAAGAACAAGGACAGAAAGTGGTGATGGATCCTTTTCATGCCAGTTCTAAATGCCTATGCCTACTGCCATACACACATACACACACACACACACACACACACATATGTGTGTGTGTTAAGAAGAGGAAAACTTTAAAAAAGTTTTATAATAATTTTATATGATCTAGGAAACTTGAGATTAGAGTTCCAGGGAGGACTATGTGTTTTCATGCAATGGTTTGAGAATTTATGGACAACCAAGGGAAAACAAGGTTGGAATGAATATGATATATTAGACTACATGACAAAAGAGACTTCCTGGACAATGGATAATTGGAATTCCCAAGTGATAAGGACACCAAAATTTAATTATCTGGAACTTCATCTTTGTTGTCTCATTCTCAATGTCCAAAAGTTTGCTAAGCAAACATTCTGCCATTTCATCTGGAGCTCCCTTTTCTATTGTTTCCCTTGTGCTGTCTATTTTTCACTTGCTTCCTGTTCTTTAATTCTCCTATTAAAATTGAATAATAACCCGGGTGGGAGTTCATATTTGTAATTCCAGCACCCAGGTGACTGAGGAAGAAAGATAACTGTGTATTAAGGCCAGCATGGGCTTGAGTGAGAGAGAGTCAATATCAAAAGTAAAGAACTATAGAAAAATGTGTTATTGTTGCCTTTTACTTTTTTCCATAGCTATAGTTAACCAAGGTTGACATAATTATCTGAATGATTTTGAGAAAATTTTCATATTATGGGATTTAGTAGGCATAGCCATTTTACCTATTGTGATTTCTTACTGCAAAATAGCATTTAGGCACTCAGAAATCCTAATTCTTTGCTTTGCTAGCTACTGAAAATTATTCTAGAAATCTGTATGGACAATGACCTCATTCATACTAATCCTCTCTTCACTGATAAGAGACAAAGACAAAATTTCAGGGATTATTTGCATAGCTTTTTAAGATATAGTTTATGAATGCAATTACCATTTACTATTTTATTATTATAACTAAATGCTTCTTTATACTGATTGTATTTACTAAGAAATATTTAAAAATACAACAACATATAATAAGTTCCAATGACTCTAAGCCTCATCAGTTGAAAATAATGCTTATGTGCATATAAATAAATGTTATTGTAAAAAGAAAACTTCTTGAGTAGATGTTTACCTTTCAATTTAAAGTAAAATATGAAAGGAGGTACTAGAGACATGGGTCAGTGCTTAAGACCACCGGATACTCTTTCATGTTCCGATTCCAAGCACCCATATGGTGGCTCACAACCATCTGTAACTTAGTTTAGAAGAAATTGTCACCATTTTCTGACCTCTGTAAACATTATAAACACATGGCACAAGACATACATGTAGGCAAAACACCCACGCATGTGAAATAACACTAAATAAATCTTTTTTTAAAAAAAATAAAATAAGCAAAAGTGAGTTAATAATTTAAGCAATGTTCTAGCTATTTCTTTAACAGATTTCATTGGTATTAGAGCACAATCAGAAACTCAGGTTGATCAAAGCAATTAAAGAGGATTTATATTTTGTAAAATCTAATACATAGAAATCTACCTACAGATTATTATTTAAACAAAAATATTCACGGTAGGTAAAAGTACTTTTTATGGAAAGCCAAACTGTTCATATTATTTGAAAATATTTGTCACTAAGTATCAACTACTAGTAATAACTGATTTTATAAATATGTTATGTCGCTAATGAGACATGTTTTATTTCTCAGAGATACGTACATATAATACTTGGTTTCCCCACACCATTATAACATCAAATGCAATTTAGTATCATGCTTCCCTGTTACTGCAGAAGAGAGGCCTAGAGAGACCTACCAAGTTAGTGATAGAACATTGTCATAAATAATAGTTTTATTATAACTACTATTAAACGTCTAAGAAATTCATAGGATTGAAATGTAAAAAGATACGTTTTACAAATAAATATTTCAAAAATACTTTCCTCATGAAAAATAAATTTGGAAGTTTCTCATCATTTTAAGCTAGGTAAGACAATGCCTACTTCATCTTCATTAACTTAACAATACACACCAGCAGCAAACAATAGTCAATTGAAGACTCCTCTGTATGGCAGTATATACCTGATAACAGAGGTTTGTTGTACAGAGTCTAGAACATTTATTTCTCTTTACCCAACAGAAGAAAGTGACCTGGATCCAAAATATCCAATCAAGGACTAGTATGAGACAAATTCATCAAGGTCTCTTTTTGCTAAGTCACAATGAATTGACAACAATCTAGATGAGAGGTAACAATAAGTAGATAATGATAAGAATTATAAACACAATAATAGGCAGATGAATTACTTGTCATGATGGTCCTAAGTTTTGTCTTATAATCTACAAACCTACACTTTCAATAAAACTGCACTAACCTGAAAATACTCGGTGAGCTACATCATTGTCTGTTCTGGTTGTGATATTGTACTAGACTTGTATAAATTATTACCACTGGGAAAAAGAGGATAAGAAAACATCGACATTGCTATATTGTTTCTTTTAACTGTGTGTGCGTTTAAAATTATTTCAGTAAGTAATTTAGTTGTTAATCAATATAATTTTGATTTACCCTTTTTGTTTCAATTCAATCAGATGGTTGCATTTGTTTATTTTATTCATTAGATAACTGAGGATCCTACCTTTGTGTGTTTATTCAGAGAAAGCTCAATTTTCACCAACATTCTTAGAGGAAAAAGCATGTCAAATGATATGAATTTAAGAGCCATTTTCTGTCTTATTCGAATGGACCTTATGTTACAGAAGTGAGATAACCTTGAAAGTGTCCTTTCTATCTAAAGCTCTGGGATTCCTATTTTTCTTTGAAATTGGATATATTCCTTTACAAACAACTAGCAAAAATTCCAAATTGTTAAATAAGTTGACTCAGGATAATAATTGGTACAAACAGTCCATTAGCATGCTGGCTTCAAAATGCTAAAGCACTCGTATATGAAAAGGATAAACAAGATAAGTTGAGTCTATTGATCACTAAAGGCACAAATGTAGAAGTACTGGAAAGCTATTTAAGCTCTGTACTTTAGTTTTTCTATGTATTTAAAGAGAAGTGATAATAGCTCCTTCAAATTAAGGTGGCAATTTTATGTAATTTGTATAGCCCTAAATATAGGCCCAGGCATAAACTAAGCACTTTCATAAATATTATTATTTTGCAAAGAACATGAATGTAATTTCATTATAGTTTGTAGGAGCAAAGGAGGTACCGTTTGAATTCCCTCTTAATATAAATGATTGCTTATCACTATAAACCTTTTAAGTAGCATTTATGTCAATATTTCCCATAGAATTTATGTAGTGTACGAGTATAATTAATTCCATGGATAAGGAAATAGCGTTCTTTTTCTTTTACTAGCTTTTTAAATAGCATAGCTTTAGGTCTTCTGCAGAAAACATTAGATTTGGCACTTAATTTTCAACCTCCCAATATCTAATGGAAAGATGTGCAATATAATTAAAAAGGTACCCATAGGGCAACTAATTCTGAAAAGTGGTGATAAGTGAATGAAAGAAGTCTGCTTAATTTCATTTTTATGCTTTAGTGATTTCTAGCATACAATGATAAGGAAATACTAAAGTTCTACATCCTTTAAGGAGATAGCATTTTGGTATACAAGCATCTGTATATATATATATGGTTTGTGCTTTGATGTGAGTGTGCCTATGCACAGCTACACACAAATATAAATGTTTAATTTTTGATCATTTTATGACCTTATAAAAATGAATCCCTTAAACTATATTATGCTTCTTGCTTAAAACCAAGAGGTTTCCTAATATTTTAGACATTAGATATACTTAATTATATACAATGCATTCTGAATTTTGGCCTACTTTTCATCTCAAAGTACAAATTATTAAAAATACTGTAACTGCTACAATGAAGAACTGCCATAAATGGTTGCATTCCTTAATATCTGCCATGATACATAGATTCACTTGTTAAAAAATACATGCTTAATAAATATCTGTGTACTATGAGAAACCTTTACCAGTTGCTGACATTTCTAAAATAAATATCAAGGAAATTCAATTCCTATTAAACTATCTTGATTAGAGTTGAGGAAAATAATTTTTAGAATAATAAGGCAGTCCATGGAGATGTGCTCTAGCCAGTTACTGTGGCAAATCCAGAGGTGGCTGCAACTGTGGAGCTGCCAATATCATTGGGGTGGGACTTACCAAAGAGGTAGATGCCAAAGCAGATAAATACCCCCTTTGGTTTGATTGTTGAATCCTATAGAGGTCAAATGCTTCATACATTTGACAACAGAACTGTCTTATATACAAAAGGCACCATTGATTTGTTTTTAATATTGATGTTCTTGGAAACATATAATTAATACTGTTCTATTGTATGTAAAATTGTTCTGGGTGGCACACAGCTTCAATTCCAGCACTCAGGAGGCAGAGGCAGGTTGAACTCTTTGAGTTCAAAGCTATCCTGGTCCACAGAGTATGTTGCAGGATAGCCAGGGTTACACAGAGAAACCCTGTCTTGAAAAACCAAAACAACCTCCCTCCCAGAAAAACAAAAGAAAAGCAATGTGCACAAGGAACCTGTGCCTTTCCTCTAGCATAGAGCTAGTTTTTATTTATTTATTTTTAAAAGCTGTGGTTTGGCTGGGTTGATGGCTCTGTGGCAAGAATGTCTAACCTGCAAGCACATACGTCTCATTTTGAATCCTCAGCACCTGTGTAAAAAGTCACTAATGGCAGGTGAAATCATAGGAGCTCCCTGGCCACTCATTCTAGCAGATAAAAGAAAATTTCAGTTCAGTAAGAGACTGTGTCTCAAGTCATTAAGGTTAAGAACAGTAGAAGAACATGACTGAGAGCCTGCTCTGGTGTCCACATATATGCCTGTACATTCACATAACTATAAAAAACACATGCATGCACAAATACACACTGCAAAATAAATATTTAATTCCTATAAATTTGTAAGTTGTGATTGTCCCTTTTATGCCTTATTTTTTTCTATCTGAACAATGGAGCCTCCTAGCACAAGTTTAAGGTAAACAAGTCTAATCATAGCATGTGATATACTAAATATTTTCAAATATTCAGCACTATTGAAGCTGAATTATTTAATTATTTATTTAAAATTATTATTATACCATTAATGTTTCTAGGATTACACCAAGATAGCTAAATCAAATTACTTTAAGGCTCATCCACAGATCTTTATTAGAAATTTGTTTAATCAGAGCAAATATTCAGAAATTTAATTTTGTGTATAGGTTGAAATATAAAAAACCACTTTCAATATTTGATAATTTTGGAGCTTTGAGAGCAAGAAGTAATTTTCAAAGAGGAAACCTCTCATAGTCACTTTAACTTTCTAGGTGAACTGTAGTTCTGCTCCCTGGCAAGGAATCTTGTATATGCACAACACATTACAGTCACATCAATGTTTAGGATGATGAACATGTAATGACATAGCTTCTCAGTCAAGCAAGCATCATCAAAGTAACCCAAATTCTTGGGGGGAAGAAAATAAAAAAGAATACTCTAGGTGTTGTTTCAGTGTTCACTTAATTTCCCCTAGTTTCAGCATTGAAACAAATATGGTGTGATTTGTAATAGGTGAATCCAAACAATTTTCAAAAAGTATAGTAGGAGCTTTAGGTGAATGACTCCATAGTACACAACAAGCTAAGCACGAAGAAGGTTTAGAGTCACTGCCCAGTCTGAACAACTGTAGTATCCACTAGTTTACATAACTGAATGCTAGGGCTTCCAAAGAGAAATATATCCATGTCCTCTATTTCATTTCAGTATACTAAGAGACGGTGTGCAATTCATTTTAAAGATCACTTTACCCTATAAATTTTTAAGGAAAACATACACATGTGAAAAGACATTCGGAATTGGAATATATTTTATTGCAGTTCTCTGTGTATTTGAAATTATTAAATAGTTCTTTCTGAAATGGCTACTATTACTGTGAAAACCTAATACTGTCGAAAAGATCTTGGATCAAGATAGGCTAAGCCGATTCTGATATTTTCTACTTGTCAAGAATGTGTGACAAGTTCAGGCCAACAATTCTTCTATGTCCAAAAGGCATGAGAACTGAGGCTTAAAATCATTTTGTTATGTTTTAATTATTTTTGCTCCATTTGAATTATGCAAACAAAATCAATGATATAATCGAAGCCTTATGGGACCTGATATCTACAGGTCTACTATACCTGAACCATGACATCAATTGCATAGTCAGATGAAAGAGAAGATAGCCCGTGCCCTTGTCATTGCCAAATCTGCTAGATTCCCACTTGGCATTCTTGCTTGCTTATTTTGCAGTCCTGGCATGTCAGTTAACTGGCTGGTGCTTCCTTATAGACCCTGCACTAGTTCTGATTGATGTGTGAGTGTGCAAACATTATCCTCAACTAGGAGCCAGATGGCTCACATACCAAGCGTAGCAGCCAGACAAAACAAAGGCAGATTCAACGAGTTACAATTTTTGGTGACTCTTTTCTACAACTATGCATGTTTGGTCTTATTGAGTTGAGTTTATTCCATGTTAACCCACAGTAATATCTTCATTGTCATTTACCTGCCACATTCTAAAAAATAGGATTTTGTTCTCCATCATATTCAGTATGAAACAAAGGTCTTAACTCTCAACCTAATTTTATGCCGTATTTTTAAAGAGGCTATTTTTTGACCCTAAAATCTTGGATGAATAAAATTGCTTCAGTACTTCTTTTGGATAAAGGGTCATTCTTTTTTTTCCCTCACTTAAAAGTATACATGAAAGTTTGTTATTATTTGAATATTTTGTCCCTTTCAAAACAACAGAAAAAGAAACAACCAAGGTCTGTGAGTGAATAGTAGCAATTATAAAAGTGGTAAAATTTTTAATATTTTTGTTTTTGGAAATGGGGTCTCTAACCCTTAAACTCCTAAGTGCCTAAGAAAGATGACCTCTGTTCCTCCAGCTTCTACCACCCTAATGCTGAGATTACAAGTTTAGGCCATCATGCCTTCTTTATGCAACCCTGGGCCTCCTGAGCAGTAGGCAAGCATTCTACCAACTGAACAATATCACCCAAATATATAAGTGACAAGCATTTTATAAAAATAGCATGCTTAGAAACACCTAAAATGTACATTTATACATATTTTCATCTATTGAATCTCAGAGGGTCTGTCAGTCTGTATGTATGTTTACCTTAAAAGAGACTTTATTTAAAATCTGTTTAAGAAAACTCAAATTCAGAAGTACATTTTAAACTATTTTACTTACACCTCAGAAGTAATTTTAAATTTAGCTTACTTATATCTTTAAAGTATTACAAGAGGAACTAAACTAAAATGTTTTCAGTGAAAGCCAGCCATGCAGATGTGTCTCTGACTTTATTCACTGAGATGTCAGTCTTTAGACTAAAATAGGTGCTTACTGTACTTGTTTAATAAACACACACGCATGTAACAACAATTAATGAAAAGAAGAGGCCATGAATTTTACAGAGAGCAATGAGAGGTATATGGGAAATCTGGGCGGGGGAGAAGGGGAATATGATGCAATTATATAAACTAATTCTAGAATAACTTTTTAGTTTGTATTCTGTTTACTGAAGCTGGCTTGAATAACATGTCAAAGAAAGACTCAAGCTCAACTGATGTGTATGTGCTATATAAAGTGTGTAACATTACTATGGATATGTTAAAATTTTTAATCACTTTTTCAAGAAGTACCAAATGTTTATTTTTCATATTTCAATCAACCAATAGTTTTTGGTTTGTTTTGAAATCCAATATTGTCTCTTTTGCAATGAAATTAGTGTTGCAACAGAAATGCAACAATTTACTATAATAAACAATGTTTTAAAATAGTCAATCTAAAACTTAGAAAAGGGGCTTGTACCATGTCCTTGTCACTAAAGTATCTTCCATATAAGTGTGAGGATCTGAGTTCACATTCCAAGGACCTAGGTAAAGCGAGATGCCATAGCTCAAGTCTATAATCCCAGTACTTGCATTGTGAGAAGGAAGGAAGACACAGGAGGCTTCCTAGAAGCCTAGAGACTAGCAAGCCTAGTGTACAAAGTGACAAAGAAGAGGCCCTGACTAAAACAAGGCAGAATGTGAGGACTGATACTTGGGGGTTTTGTCATCCACACACATGATAGTGTATACAAGTATATTGATATACACAAGCATGCACAGTTTGAAAAATAATAACATACAGAACAACATGGTAATTGAAAATTAGACATCAATTGGAAAAATTGCAGAAGATATCACAAAATTAGAGCTTAAATCAAAGTGTTATATACTAGACAATCTATAATACAAATTCTATAATGCAGGATGAAAATAATGAATGGGAATGAAGGAAAGAGTACAGTGGAATAAAATGTGCCTCATAAAACAACATATACCAGGGTAGAGTACTATAAAGTTCCACTTTCACAGCTTTGAGAGAAGCTAAAATCTCACTTGTGACTCTCCAGCTTATGAGTAATGTGGTCATTTCAAACTTGTGGCAATAAAAATTTTATAGTATTCTAGTTAAGAACATATGTCAAATAGACAAAGAAGTAAAAATCAAAATGAAATGTGACAAAACACTAAAAAAATACCTCTCATCTGACACTACTATTCTGGTTTGGGCTAGGAATCAGTCACCAATTTAATTTTGAAAGTTCTCTCTGAGAATCATGAAGCAACATGAACGACCACTCTGATTAACATCAAAGTAAATGCAGGAAAATGATCTACTTTCTTCTTGATAGCACAGATACCCTAAGGAGAAATACAGAGTCTCAGCATGGACCAGAAAAGATCACAATTACTATTGCAAAAGAACAGAAGCCTAATTTCTGTAGTTAATAAACTGATTTGTTTTTCACACAAAATGTATGAAAACAAAGCCATTCCTCTTCCAAAGTCCTTTTATGGAATATATTCATTTTAGAGAAAGTGTTATGTATTTATGATGAGGATCAATATTTTCAAATGGTACAAGTATCTTTTAAATCATGTATTATGGGTACTGACACTGAATTTTTCAATATAGTTCTGAAAGGCCATAGCTTTTCTTTTTTTGGCTCATATATGTAACGTAGCATATAAATAGCATCTAGTTAGTATTCAGCTTATTATTATTAATTAGATGTGTTTTGCTACTTGGACAATGGCAAAACTTCGGTGGTATTCCAACTCTCACTTAATTTTCTTAACTATAGGACCAGAATCTAATTAATTCTATTATTAATAGTTGTCTAATTTTTATATATTATTTTTCATAGCCTGAAGATTTCTTAATTCTGTGTGAAAATAAGAACATCTGTCATCAATTAAAATATGTGTGTATATATACATTTGTTTTTACAGTAATTGGATATGTGCAATGATACTGCACCCAGTGATTTAAATCCTTGATTGAAGAGCCATTGCCAAGCATGGACTCACTAAGATTCCAAATGAAAAAAAAAAGCACCAATTTACCTTTTATTTCTGAACATATTGTAAATTGTTTGAAGGTTTCTTCTTTCTTGTTAAGAGTTTGAGGTGTTTCTTTTTCCTTTCAAAACTTGGGGAATTAAAAATGTCTTCTTATAAACCATTACTCTCTTTGGAAAAAGACTTTAGTGCAAAATAGTGAAAGGAAAAAATGCATAGCTCCTTAGAAGACAGATATCCTTATCAACACACTGAAGTGTAATTCATCAGCCATTGATAAAATCATATTCTATATTTATTTAGGACTGACTCAATTGTTTCCAATAACTCTGTTTTTCTTTCAAAAAAGGAGGGGAGTAGCTGAAAATACCGATCTGAAATAATGAATGTAACTGAGGAAATGCTGTGTTTTGTTGCTGCTTTTGTTGTTTTCAGAAAATTTCTTGGAAAGGTCTCTTTTTTCAAGACAAAATTTCTCTATAGCTCTGACTGTCCTGGAACTAGTTCTTGTGGACCAGAGCTGACCTCGAACTCACAGAGATCCACCTGTCTCTGCCTTCCAAGTGCTGGGATTAAAGGCATGTGGCACACCGCCTGGCTGAGAGAGGGTTCTATGTTGCTCAGACAGTCCTTGAACTTTATGTTGAACCACCACACATGGGGTGAATGTTAAGGTGCATTTATTCAGTTTCAGAGTTGCAATTTTCTAGTATTATAAATAACATTAAGTTTATAAAGTGATCATCCAAAGCATTCATTACATAAGACATAATTCATCATTGCAGCCATTTCCTATAAACACATCATATCACTTAGACATCTGCACAGGAGCTCCTAGCCTATGGCTCTAACCCTAGGTGTTCAGGAATACCTACAGAGAAGGCTTTTAGCTATAGCTGCATGCAGTTTGAAACTGTGACTAAAAGCTTTACATAGTAAATAAAAAGGAGAAAATTTATGTCTTTGTTTTACAAGCCAATGCAGTAAAAGTATTAGAAAATACCCATCCTGATCCTATTTGCTAGGCTAGAATGATCTAGACATTTCAGAATGGATTGCTTAAAACAACATGCATCTGCCTGAAAAAGAAAAAATTAATTTCTTCAATGGAGTTTCACTGGATACATTAACCATACCTAATGGCAAGTCCTATGTCCAGCAGTAGATAGTCAGCCCAGAAAGAACTCACTGGTACTTTTGTAAACTTTTTTTTTATCATTTTTTGACCATTTTTATCTTACTAGTCTTTTTTGTGTATTTTGGTTTCCAAATTTTTGTTTTTATATTCATCGTGTGTGCGTTTTTTTGTGCTTTTTCTGTTTTTTTAGATTTATTTATTTATTATATATACAGATTTCTGCCTGCATGTCTGTCTGCAGGCAGGAAGAGGACACCAGATGTCATTATGGATCGTTGTGAACCTTCGTTGCTGGGAATTGAACTCAGGACCTCTGGAAGAGCAGCCGGTGCTCTTAAACTCTGAGTCATCTCTCCAGCTCCCGCCTTCTCTGTTTTTGTTGTTGTTATTCATTCTTGTTTATTTGCTATTGTGTTTGCCTTTTTGTTTTCTAAAATAGAAAGAAGATATGGAGTTGGTTGGGTGGGAATGTGGGAAAGAGATAGGAACAATTGGGGCAGGGTAAAAACAATCAGGATATACTGTATTAAAAAATTCAATGAAGATCACAACATTTTGTATTTCATTAATCAATTTGAGGGTATTTGTGAAGCCTGATGTAATTTTTCTTTTGTTAAAAATGAATTATTCATTTAATTGAGCTATGAGATTGACAAATAGTGCAAATGTAATGCACATACCCCTATTTTCTTCTTGTTCAGAAATTGCAGCTTACCCAGTCTGATTTTCTTTAAAGCCATTTGTATGACATAAGCTTCATTAAATAATTCATTTTAGATTCTAGGCTTTTGCTTAGAAAATAAATCAAATATTTTCACTGTGTATAAAAATGAACTGTGTTTCTCCATATCATGACCTGAGCTTTAAGAACATCTTAAGTGTCTGTTGATCAAAACCAAAATGGTTTTAAAGTCCAAATCACAGTGTTGATGAAATAGAATGACATTAAAATTTTATGTGATCTTAAAATGTTCTGTAGCCGCAATGTCTAGGCTAATAACTGTTGAGTACATACTCCTGTACATAGAAATGGCCACTTATCACTGACTAAAATTCCAAATCAAACTTTCTTCAATCTCAAAGTAACACAAATATGGTCATTTCAGTGAATAGTAGGAACCCTGGCACCTATTAGTATAATTTGAAGAAGATATCATTTGGACATGATATCCACTATATCCAAATAATTTGATACTTCTGCAAGATCAGAATTGTTTTTTCAAAAATAAACTTCAAAAATACCTTCATCCTTTGTTTTCCTGTGCTATTAGATAGTTCTCTTTTGGCATCCTTTTGAAACTCAGCATGATTTATTTGCCATTAAAACTACTTATGTCAATTTAATAATATGAAAGAAACAAAAGCTTTATAACGATTTTACTGGTAGAAATATTTTTCAAGTTATTTAATATACTTCTCTAATAGAAACTTACTGGCTGGAGGATCTATAATACAAACAGCAGTAATGGCAATGGATTTAGCTATCAGTTTAAAAGTCCAAACAGTTGGAAACAAGACAACCTGATGCCTTCAAAACTACAATAAATATAATAAATACTGCTATATGTCTCTCATGTACCTGGAAATGGTTGGTGACCCAGATTTGCTTGTGAAAATGTCTGCATATCTAATTTAAATGATTTTAAAACATTTTTTGTAATGTTGTTTCAGCCTGGTCTTTTCTAAAGATAAAGTGCATATTCTCATTACCACCAAAATATCTTATAAACTGCTTCATGGGAGATAGATAGGAAAGGTCAGGTGGACATTATTGCCTCCATGATTTTCTCAAATGCATTGGGTAGCCCATAATGTAACTTGAACATCATCAATAATATAGAAAAAACAAGTAAAATTCCCTAGTTTAATGAAACAATAGATTATATATTAATGTGTATCTTGGTCCATTATAGGCTTTGAAAGAATTTAGAATCTGCTCTGGTTTAATCTTTGAAAGAGTTATTTGCATATTATTTCCTCTTATTAAAAAATGTAAATATAATGTGTATGTCAAAATGTTTCTTTAAGAATTAAATGAAAGTTAATATATCTGCTCTACATTTTAATTTTGGTGGGTGGCTAGGTAGATAGATCGATGATAGATAGATAGATAGATGGATGGATGGATGGATGGATGGATGGATGGATGGATGGATGGATGGATGGATGCATGGATGCATGGATGCATGGATGCATGGATGGATGGATACATACATACAAAGATGATATATATGTACATATGTATGTATATACATGTATATATAGAGATATATTGATACAAACTTATGTACAAACATAGAGGGATACATAGAAAGATACAGAGATATATGGAAACAGAGACAAGATAGACCTACAGTAAAGAGATTTCCTCTAGAGCAATTGCTTACTGGCTAATATGGTAATTGTATTTTTAATTTTGAGAAACCAGCTCAATTTCCAAAATGAATCCTAAGTTTCTTTCCTAATACAGTGTCTAAGTCCTTATCACAAAATAAAGATATATTGGTGATGTGATGAATACACTAATTAGCTTTATTTAATCATCACACAATGTATAACATAGATCAAAATATCACAGTGTACTTCATAAACACACACAATTATTACTTGTCATCTAAAAGTAAGTAAATTAAAATAATGAATTAAATAATCCATGCAAATCCATTATGATAATGCCTGACATTAATAAATGCTAGTTCTCAGTATTCTTTTGTACTTTCAGTCTTTGAGCTACTTTAGATTTAATTAGGTTCAATGATTTAGTAAAATGTCTTTGTTTTTAGATTAAATTCTATACGAAGAAATGTGCTTTGAGAAAGTGTGCATGTCAGCTTTATCAAAATGCCTAGTTGCACGATGTTTTTTTTTCTTAATAGAATTTTCATGGAGCTAACACTCTTTTACTTACCATAATTCATGATTGATTGTTTGGGAATTTCACATCATGTACCCTAATTCTACACACCCCCTTGTCCCCCCATTTCATCTCTTTGCTGCTCTATGTTTTTCACCTCTCCAACACCTCTTCATTCATCCTGGTGCTATTGGGGGCCTTGGTTTATCACACAGTATACCATTCTGTCCAATCAGCTTTACTAGAAAATGTTCTTTGCCCTCAGTCATTGGTCTGGTTTCTGCCACATCATCATCACAAAGCAGCAATCCCTAATTGTTCATTTTTCTAACATGGAAAGTTGTATTCTGGAAATGTCACAGACAATTCAGTGTTGGCCTGCTTCTATGATATGTAGTCATTTTCAATAGAAATAAGACGGGTGTGTGGCCATTGGTAACTAAGGAGTTCTGTATGATCATACAAGACCAGGATATTTTTTCCCATTGAAGAAAACTGTTACTCAAATGCTCTAATCAGTAAATGATAAAAGAGATATTGATAGAAAATTGTACAGTAGGTAGAATGGCGGTACTTGTTTTTACATAGCTGTTTTGATTGCCTAAATCACTGAGAACTGAATTTTTCTTTTACCTATACCATATTAATGAGTTCTTAAGAGCACTATACCAAGCCCAAAATAATACTATAAATTTGAAGGTCAGTTGCTACCAAACCAACAGAGTTTTGACTGCAACTCTGGCCTTTGATTTGGTAAATTGCCAATTATGGCTATCATTGTTGGAATTAAACTGAATTAGTTTAAACACTCACCCACTGATTTTTCTGACTTATGTGGTCAATGCAAACAGTTGCTTTTAATAGTAGGAAAGCTAAGATGAAAATGTTAAATGTAGGAGTCAATTGCAAGGTAATTATTTTTTTCAGAGTAATGAAAATATAGTACTTGATCCACTGTAAAATTACCAGCTAATGACTCAGTCCTACAGAGTTGCTCTCAAACCTTGTTCAATGTACCCACACTGATTTCAACAATGATAAAGTATCATTTCAAAGATTAAATGATGACAAGGATTTTACATGATGTTCCAAGATGAGTCTTAAAAAGCTTTCAGGAGAAATTCTCGGATAAAATAATGAGGAAATCTGTTCAAAGATCAATGACAAATATTTGAAAGATTCCTAACAGAAAGAAACAACAGTGAACCATGCTACCTTAACCAATATAACTAAATCAACATTTTACAAATTTAGAAAAACTTAATGTTGTTTTCCAAAGCATCAAAACCCATTTTTCAAAGACTCATAAATAAAAAATTAGAAAAATAAATTATTAAGTTGTCATCTAATGACAGAATACTGGAATACGTCATCCTAAAATGTGCCACCAAGACAAAGGTTAGTTTGAGCCAAAAGCAATTCAGAAGGAGCCGTTTTCTTATTTGTCTAGGTGCCAGACAAAAGTTTACAAGGTTCTTCCTTTGTACAGGAAAGGACAGTCTGGTTACCAGAGAAAAATGCTCACTCCTTTTGTGCCTGGAGTTGACACAAGAATACTCT
>LOJH01024497.1:0-16325 GCA_001685095.1 Ellobius talpinus
AAACTGATTGGCCCATTAGCTCAGGCTTCTTATTAACTCTTGTATCTTATATTAACTCATTATTCTTATCTGTGTTAGCCACATGGCTCAGTACCTTTTTCAGCAGGGCAGTCACATCTTGCTTCTTGTGTGTTTGGACAGGACTGCAGAGGAATGAGCTTCCCTCTTCCCAGAATTCTTCTGTTCTCATTGTCCTGCCTCTTCTTCCTGTCTGGTTGTCCTGCCTAAACTTCCTGCCTGGCTACTGGCCAATCAGCGTTTATTTAAAACATAATTGACAGAATATAGGCAAATGTCCTGCACCATCCATTCCATGAGTTGTTTTTTATTACTCTGTTGATAATGGCCTTTAGTGTGAATGCAGATTTAAACAAAATACCAGGCAGACTAAAGTACCAGACACAGTGTGGATGCAAAACACTGGAGATGGGTTTAGGAAACCTCATGAATACTGAGAGTATGAGGGCTGCCTTGCCCATTTATTTACCTGACAGTCGCTGCTCTATGGAATAAGTAACAAGAGTGAACAAAACACACAAATCCCTGATTCCAAGGAGCTCCCATTGCAATGCCACTCAAGAAGTAACATCTAATTGAAAGATATAAGATAAGGCAGAATCTAGGAGGCATCCAATAATGGGCTATAAGGAGGAAGAATGGCACCAGGTGGAGGGGACTCTCTAGGGACTACAAATAGTCTTCCTGAAGACCTTGATAAGGTAAGGATGAAGGCACCAAGACTGGGGCAGGAAAATCAGCAAGAGTTAGCAGTGATGGCCCTACAGTTGGAGACTGATTGACAGATCAGAGAAGTGGCAGAGAAAGCCCCTTTCTGGTACCGTAGTGTCATAGATTCTAGCTTCAAGTTAGGAATTTGGGGCTGGTCAAGTAGCAATACAAACTAAGAATGCCAGTTTGCTACAATCCTTTCTCAGTAAGTTTAGTCATTGTTTCAGCTGCACTAGTAATGACAATGAACCATTAACCCGGCTTTCCCAAAATTCTGGAACTGCTATACTTTCTAATATACTATACTTTCTAATATGCTATACTTTCAACAAACCATCTCTACCTAATATGTCTGAACTATCAGGAACAGTTTCTATTGCTCCCAACCAAAGTTATTGACTTTTATATCAATTTCTTCTTTTATTTAAATGTGTGGGTGTGCATTTACGTATTTGTGTTCACAGGTGTGAGTATGTGTATGTGTGTCCATGTGTGCATGTGCCTATGGAGGCCATGTTCTATGTTGGATGTCTTCCTTAGCTCTGTCTAACTTCTATAATGAGATGGGTCTCTTGCTAAAACTTCAGCTCACAAGTCATGTAGTCCAGCTAGCCAGTTCAGGTAGTCTAGATAGCCAGCTTGCCCAGCTTTATGTGGGTTCTGGGGATTCAACTGTGGTCCTCACGCTTGAATGGTAAGTGCTTTATCCACTAAGCCACCTCCACAGTCCCTCAAATCTGTCTTGACACCTTTTACATTCTGGCTCCATTATCTCACATACCTATAACCTATGTGGCAGAGATAACAGCCATCTACAATTGTTTTCTAGCGCCTTGGCCCAGATGGCAAGTTTTCTTCAACTTCAGCACCAAATGAAAAGGGTGATGAATGACAACAGCTACCATTAATACAGACTGACATAGATTTACTATGAACAAGAATCATTCAATATACTCGGATCAGATTAACTTATTCAATCCTTGCAATATCTCTAGGAAGCAGATACAGTGATTTTTTTCTCTCCTTTTCCTGTTTTTAACACTAGAATTTTATTTTTTGAATTTACCATATATTATATAAAACGATGAGTTTTGTTATGACATTTCCATACATATATGACATGTGCTTTGATCATATTCACCCCTTTACTATACTCTCTTGCCCCCCTCATTTGTTCTTCAACTTTTCATGTTTAGGTGTGTGTGTGTGTCTGTCTATGGGTATGGAGATCAGAGCACAACTTATGAGAGTCAGTTCTCTCCTTCTACAATATGGGTTCCTGAAATTGAACTCAGGCTATTCAGACTTGGCAGCAAGAGCCTTTACCTACTGAGCCCCCTCACCACCCCTCAGCCCCTCATTTTTCAAAATCAATAATAATATTACATTTCCAAGGTCATATTTGTAGGAAGTGACAGAGTCAGAATCTAAACCCACGAAATTGGACAACAATATATATATCCCCAGTGTTAGGTCATCCCAAGATCAAAGTAGCAAACAGTAGGAACCAGAGAAATATAATAAGGATAGCCAATGTCTGAGAAGACACTTAGAAAATGCAGAGGGAAATTTGGTGGCTTGGGGAATAAAGAGGCTTCAAGAAAGAAGGAAATATGTATCTACCCAATCAGACATTAGCAAACCCTTCAAAACAAGTCACATGTATAAGCAGAATTTTCTGTCCCACTAGCCAGTTCCCAAATAAGCACACAGAGACTTATTATTAATTTTACATGCTCAGCCAATAGCTTAGACTCATTACTAATTAGTTCTTACAACTTAAATTAACCCAGTTTTATCAATCTAAATGTTGCCACGTGTCTCATGACATTTACCTGTCCTCTTGTATATCATTCTCTCTCTCTCTCTCTCTCTCTCTGGTGACTCCACCCCTCTTCTTCCCAGAGTTCTCTCTGTCTGGCTCTCCCACCTATATCTTCTCCTGCCTAGCTATTGACCATTTAGCTCTTTATTAAACCAATGAGAGCAACACATCTTCACAATGTACAAAAAGATTGTTCCACAACACACAAATTCAGTAAGTCTTGTTAAGATGGCTCAGAGAAACTTCAAAATGGAAAGCTATATCCTGAAGGAGTTTAAAGTGAATTGTGAATATACTTTCATTATCTATTAATAATCATTCTTTTATAATTACAGAACAAAACAAACAAGAAGGAAATATAATCTCAATCTTATTCTCAACCTATAAGAGGCCAAGTAAGATTAGTGCCAAACTGACTGCTATAATAGAATCTATCAAAAAAACTAAATAAAAACTGATTTAGTGAAGCAATGGCTGCAAAAAAAAGTGGACTCAGAGTAACCTATAAAAGGGGAAAAGTGGAGAGAAAACAGAGGTGGTGAGTGTAAGCAGAACAGTTTGAAGGTCATGTGATGAGAGAAACGAACCATAGGAGGGTTAGGTGACAAAGGCTTATCCTTAGACATGATTAATAATTTAAAAAGTCTATATGTTAGTATGAATAATTCAGTGATGAAAGAAGTTAAGAGAAAGAAGATAATTCCAGATAATTGGGGACCTGGGTAAGCAAATGTGGGTGGGTTAAAGAAACAAAGGGAGGGTACACCTTAGGCGCACCAATACTGTTTCTAATGTACAGGTGAACTGGTATTTTAGTGTTGGTATGAGAGGAATATTATTAGTAAATTGTACCAAACTGGTAGACGTTATTGGCCAAGCCTGGGTGAGCTGAATGAAAGGACATATGCAAAGACACACTGTTGTAGACAGAGAGAGAGGCATGACTATGCCAAAGACAAAAACCAGCATTTTCTAGTGGCATTGAACATTGTTTGGGATTTACGGTAGAAAACCAGGTGAGTCTCAGACAGCCCAGACATATGAATTTTCTATAGCAGCATAAGTTTCTCATCTGTAGCTAAATAAAAGGGAGCAACTGAGCTTTGTGGGAAGTTTCTTGTAATGAGCCTTTTCCCTAAGAGCAAGCCACCCCCACTGTACATCCCTGGTGGGATGTATGGGAGGAGGTGCCTGGGCAAGACAATAACTGACAACATGTTACTGAGGAAAGTAAGGACCATCGATAGGGTCAATTTTAGGGACATTCAGTCCCCAAAGTATCCTAAAGAGTCCAAGTTTCAACAGGATAGGAGTGAGACTCAGGCTCAAAATATACTCTCAAATAGTATGGCGATGATGTCAATAGAGGGATTCTGAAGGATGTAAGGGTATCTGTAATGACAATAATGCCATGGTGTGGTCTTAATAATGGGGGTGGCAGTGGCCAGCTGAAATGGGACAGAAGAAATTATTATAACATAAAAACTCAAAATATTACAATACCAGGTTGTTGGGTGGATCAAGAACAACTGACCAGATTGAGCGTAGGAATAAAGAAGGAAATAAACCCAGCACATCAGACGATAGAGTTATCAAATAAAGGTGGGAGACAGGAAAGAGGTTTTAGATGGGAGTTATTAGGAAAGATAATAGATGGTAAACTCTGAAGAGACGGTTTCAAGGTTGAAAGGACAGATGTCTTATAAGGATCCATAGAAACCAATAGGCTGCTTCACCTATTATTTCCAAAGCAATTGAGTTGAGGGGAAAAACACCTTCCACTTGGGGGAACCTGGGAAAGGAGTCCATTTCTCTAAGTCTATGAGAAGGATAATCTTACTTAAAATTAATGAGCAAGATTGAAGCTAAGTTTCTAGTTCCCCAACTTCTACATCCCAGAGATTACTACAGTGTTCAGACTACATAGATTTGAGAAGAATGAGCCTAAAGGAAGAGTTGGAAGCCACTTGTTGTTAATGACCTTAGGATAGAAGCCTCCTTTGAAGGCAAAACCAGAACTCTAATCCAAAAATCTGATTTAATAGAAGCTGAATCTTGTCGTGCTGTTAATGTCTCTATAATGAGAAGGAAAACAAGCAGCCAATGTCTCTAAAGAGAGAGAGACCTGCCCTTGGATCATAGCAGTTCAAGGAGCTATTGGCAGTGGAGTGTTGAGGATCGCTACCTACACTGCCCTCTCTTTCAATTCTCTTGTGAGTTTACCTCTCAGTGACCCATAAGATGCCCCCTACTTTCCCTTTATAGAAGCACTGTGCCTTTTGTTCTTTGTTCATTTCAGGGAGTCAGCTGAGAAAGTAAGCACAGCCTGAACCATATGTTCTCAAACTCCGATGTACTATCAGTTCCCCAGGGAGTAGAATCGTGGTCATCGCAAACTCACAGGGCTGTTTCCTAAAGCCAAATGACCTCTCTTCATCCTCACACACAATCTCTGGGGTGATGCTGCTTTCATGCTTTCGTTCCCGATCACAATGAAGGACTGAAGCTAAGGTTAAGGGCATCGCTCAGATCTTCCTATAAATAAACACAGGATAAAGCTGGTCTCTTGTCTAACACCAGATCCTGTGTGGTGTCAGCTCTACAAACACCAGCCTGTTTACTGACGATGACAGAAGGCCCACAGTTCCAAAGGAAAGGGGTTCCATGAGAAGTTGGCTTGCTGTCAGCAGCATACCCTGGCTGCATTATTCACAACCTAGATGCCCATCACCAGATGACTGGACAAAGGTAGTACCTAGACACAATGGAATAAAGAAGAAAATGAGACCATGGCATTTGCAGGAAAATGGATGCAAGTGGAAATCATTTAATTAAAATAATGGCTAAGCAGAATAACCCAGACTCAGAAAAGCAAATGCACATTTACTCTCCTATGTGGAACCTAGATATGAAACACTTATGTTTATAGGCCACAAAACTAGAAAGAGGATTGTAAGAGGAGAGGATAGATGTTAAAGGAGGTGTGAGAGATGTGAGAAAACACATGTGGGGAATAAGTGGGGGGGGGGAGTCAGCAGGAGAAAGAGAGTCAGAGTATAGAAGGGGGAGGGGAGAAGGGGAAAGAATTAGAATAAAGTATGATGGCATACATGCCTGAAGACATCATAAAGAATATAATTATTTTGTATACTAACCTAAAAAGCTAATATAAAAAATTGCACCTGGATAATGCCTATGTAAGATGGTTAATGCTGGTGTAGCAAATACCCAATGAAAGTGGGGGAGCTTTTAAATTTAATAACATTTCAAAGAAATGTTAAATTACCAAAAAGTAAAATTTATTCACCCAGGGCACAGAACTGTTTATACAGTCACCATGACTTTTAAAACAATATTCATACATGATGAAATTTGTTCCATTTAAAACAGGAAGAAAAACACCACACCCAACTCTCCTGACCTTTTCAGATTCATTGTGTTTTAATTGCTTGATTCAAAATCAGCATCTCAGGCACCATTGCATAGTAGGACCAATCTACGACACTTCCCTGGCAGGACGTGCTTGAGCAGTACAGGCACAGGTTGGGTTCAGATGTGCCTTGGAGCTCCCACGGGACTGGAGCTTCTAGCATTCCCGTGAACTCCCAAGATCCCCTCTCAACCTTCTGTCCTCTCCTTGCCCCTGCTGTGTGTGTGTGTGTCTTCTGAAGTGAAGGCTTTCTTCCCACACATCACTCCGACTGTGTTATATTCCCAAAGAGTTGTTTACAATAAGCTGTGCTAGGAGGTAGAGAGACGCAGGCGCATAGTTAAAAGCACTTATTGCTTTTGTAAAAGACCCAGGTTCAGTTCCCGGAACCTACATCAGGTGACTCTACCTTCTCCTCCGTTACTAACCATCCTTGGATTTTTTTCTGTCACCCACTCTGCCCCACTACTAAGATTCCAACTAGACATTTAGTTCACCCTTGAAGACCACATCCTGCCGACCGTCCAACATTCTCCTTCTTATCATTATCGTTGTCATGCCCCTGTTTTCTGAGCCATAATCCCATAAGACATCTCAGAGCTGTGCTGCCAAGCATGAGTGGGGATGACCTTTAGACCATTAGCGGAGAAGACTGAGGAGAGAGTGCCCTCTTGGGGAAATGCCGGTATGCCTGGTGGTCAGCGTGGGGTTACAGTTGGTCCTGTGAGATCACCTCATGAGGCCTGGAATCCAGGCAGAGGCATCTATGTAGCATCCACTGAGAACACTGGGCTGGTACCAGGAAGGGAGGCAAGGAACACCCTAATAAATGCTGCCCAAGGACACACGAGGCATGGGGAGAGGTGAAGGAATTCAGCAACAAAGAACAAAAGAAGATTGGGAACACCCAAAACCAACTTACTCAGCAATATGACTCAAGGACAATTTTCCTTTTGAGAAATCTCTTCCCCAGAAATGCAGGTGGACAATGTCTACTTAAGACACACGTTAGAGAAGGTTTTCATCTCTGTATACCAACGCCATGTTTGGTCTTATGCCTGAAAGCTAAAACAACTGAATTGCATCTACAGCCAGCTAGTCCAGCTGTCGAACAATTCACCACCTCCACTGAGTCCACCCTCCATGGCATTCCCAGCTTATTGACCACTGTATCTCTCCCTGTTCCCTAGTGTCTCATTCCCAGCTCATTGACCACTGTATCTCTTTCTTATTCCTTATCAGACTAGCTCTGCCAAATACCTGTTTCTTCACCTGCCTGTTCCCTAGTGGCATGACTTCTGGACTTTCTAACATTACCAATGCTTATTCTATTTTCTCCCTCCTTTTCTGGAACCCATCTAATTAACTCAGCACCAAACTGAGATCCTTCTTCTACTTGAGTCCTGTGTTCTCGAAGTTTCTGCAACATATGATGCTATTAGCAAAATACAAGTTTCTTCATTTCCATTCCACTTAATATCCTTGTATGGGTCATCTTGTATTCATTTACTGTAATGAAATGTCTGAGATAGTCAACTTCAAAGCAGGAAAGCTACATTTCAGTTCAGTTTGGTAAGATCTAAAATATGGCTGTTGACCTGGTCTCTGTGGTGAGGCTTCATAGCAGGTGTGTGTGACAAAGAAGGACTATTCGCTAAGAAGCAGTGACCAATAAGGTACAATCTTCTTCAAGGATAATCTCAGCGGCCCCAAAGCTCTGAGAAGGTGCCACCTCCTAAAGTTTTCACCGCCTTCCAACAGTGTCATGCTAGGAACTGAGCCTTTACCACGGTGTCTGGTGGAACATCAGAAATCATTTAAGTTGTTTTTCATGCCTTCCCATATCTCAATGACCACATTCAGAATGTCCTCTAACGTCTTTCCTACTCTTGCCTATTGCCCTGCCTGACACTGGCTCTTACCAAGAGATAGTAAAAATTTTCCCCCCTTCAACTGCCTATGCCCTCTTCCTTCAATTCTGCAAAGTTTGCTATCCTACAAACAGCCTGGTCACGTCCCTTGCCAGCTCAAAAGCCTTGAGTGTGCATAGTCTTTTGCTCATGAGCAGAGTAGGCTCCCTAGTCTGGCAATCAGAGCACACCACAGTGTGACCAGACTTGTTACTGTGTCTCTTCTGAACACACCCTGGGTTTCTCACCTCTGTGTCTACTTCTGTGCTTCCTCTGCCTGTACAGTTTCCATGGCCAACTATAGCAACTGAAACCTGGCCAGCCTTCAAGGTCTGCAGCAAGGCATGGAAGCCTTCTCTGGTTTCTAGGTTGGATTTGATCTATCTTTCTTCCTATTCTTAGTAGTTCCTAGAAATTTATATATTTTATGGCTCTTAATTTATATTATTGTAATTACAAACATCTATCCGCCTTCACTGCTATGCAGTAAGCCCAGAAAGACAGAAATCATAGCTTATTATATTTATATTCCCAAAGGACTTAGCACATTCATTGTAATAAAAGACCATCTGTACATACCTATTAAATTCACGTATACATATCTCTAAGAAATTATATGCTGCAATTTGGGGTTTTTGAAACTGTTCATTATACCCACTTGTCTATGTACACAAAATGCCCTTTTCAGAGCTTTTTGGTGCCATTTCTCTACACTACTGACAGAAAGGCCCTGCCAGGCAGATATTTATCACGGCTGCAAAATATTCTCCCTGCCCCTTGGGCTTCTCCCTGGAATCACTCTGAGGCCTGAGTTCATGAATGAAGTGACTGATAAGTTCGGAGCAAAATCATGTAATTATCTTCTCTAGTTAAAAAGACAAAAGGATATTGTTGCTTCCAAATGGCGTGTATTTAAGGGAGGAACATCTCAACTCAGAAGCGGCACCACAGGACAGTTTGCCCAGTACTCAGTATACATCAGAAAAGTCACATGGAATTCCTTTCTTTGTAGTTATCAAGGCACCAGAAGCAACAGTGCAGCAGGAGGCTTTGAACTTGCTGCAGCTCAGCCACTGACAGTCTTTGGCCGCTTGTCAAAGTCACTCCTTGCTTTCTGCCTTCCTCTCTGAGTCTTAAAGGGAGAAACAGGGAGGGATAATTCAGTCAGGAATGTGCTTGCTGCATGAGCATGAAGATCTGAATTTGATACTAAGTACCTACATAAAGAGGCCATGTGGTAGCATAGGTTTGTAAGCTCAGCCCTGGGGACATGGGAACAGTGATCCCTGATGCTCACTGGCCAGCCAGTCTAGCCTATTTGACAAGTTCCAAGTCAGCAAGAGACCCTGTCTCAAAAAACAAGGCAAATGAAACCTGGTGACTAACATCCAGGTTGACCTCTGACCTCCACACATACGCCCACATGTATGTGAACCTATACACATACACACACACAAATAATAAGTTTAACATATTTGGTGATTGATGAGTTTAGTAACCTTCTTAGGAACTAAATTGTGTCTATCTATACCCTGTAAAGCAACACAGCACGGGTTGAAGGCTGAGCATGACAGACAGACTGCTGGGTGTCTGCCCTACCTCTTTTCCCTTTCGCTGTGGGACATCAAGAATCATTCATTACTTCTCGATTGTGTGTCTTCATTATAGGAAGGCTCTAATACTAATAATAGTGACAGTCACCGCATCATAGGGCTCCTGTAGCAACACATTGCTTGGGAGTGTCTGTCATAGCATAAGTTCATTATAGATTACATGATTACTGATTTCAGTGAGGGCCATTTTCAAAAGCAGCAAGTACACACTGTCAGGGAACTTCTTTCTGTGGGTGTGTGTCCTGGTCAGGGCTGAGGCAGCCAGAGAGTGGTCTCAGACGGCAAAGGGCAGGGCTGTGGACTGCTGACTCACAAGTCGTACATCATACAACATTCCCCTTGTATGAACAGTGTTGTTGTTTAATTGAATTAGTTGCCAATGTATAAAAATCACAGTTTCCCTACCCGGGCTTAATTGTTAATGATGTGGGCAGAGGACCCTGGAAAGATGGTACAGCAGCTAAAGGTGCACACTGCGCTTGCAGAGGACTGTGAGTGCATTCCCAGCACCCATACGAGGCAGCTCTCAACTCCCTGTAGTTCCAGCTCCAGGCATCTGAAACCCTTTTCTGACCTCCAAGGCACTACACTCAAATGAACAAACCCACATACAGACAATGCATGTACACATAATTGTGAGTCAGCAGTCCACAGCCCTGTCCTTTGCCATCTGAGGCCACTCTCTGGCTGCCTCAGCCCTGACCAGGACACACACCCACAGAAAGAAGTTCCCTGACAGTGTGTTCTTGCTGCTTTTGAAAATGGGCCTTGCTGAAATCAGTAATCATGTAATCTATAATGCACTTATGCTATGACAGACACTCCCAAGCAATGTGTTGCTACAGGAGCCCTATGGTGCGGTGACTGTCACTATTATTAGTATTAGAGCCTTCCTATAATGAAGATTCACTTATTTTTAGGTTGTGTGTATAAATGGCATGCCTATGATAATGCTTGCACAGCAATCTCCATAGCATGCCATGCAAGCATGCGGACCTGAGTTCAGATCCCTAACATCCATGGGGCACATCAGTACATGTCTATGGGGAAAATAGAGATAGGTGGATTTCTGGGGACTCCTCAGACAACCTAACCAAATCAGTGAGCACTAGGTCCAGTGATGATGTGGGATTCCCCTCTGTATGCTGTGAATACCATTGGTTAATAAAGAAACTGTCTTGGGCCTACACAGAGCATAATAGAGGTAGGCAGGGAAAACTAAACTGAATGCTGGGGAAAAGGAGGCAGAGTCAGAGAAGCCATGGAGCCACCACCAGAGGCAGACATGACAGATCTTTGCCGGTAGGCCATGAGCCTCGTGGTAAAATATAAAATAATGGAGATGGGTTAATTCTNATGCTGTGAATACCATTGGTTAATAAAGAAACTGTCTTGGGCCTACACAGAGCATAATAGAGGTAGGCAGGGAAAACTAAACTGAATGCTGGGGAAAAGGAGGCAGAGTCAGAGAAGCCATGGAGCCACCACCAGAGGCAGACATGACAGATCTTTGCCGGTAGGCCATGAGCCTCGTGGTAAAATATAAAATAATGGAGATGGGTTAATTCTAGATGTAAGAGCTAGCTAGCAATTTGCTTAAGTAACTGGTCAAGCAGTGATTTAATTAATACCATTTCTGTGTGGTTATTTCAGGAGTCTGGGTAGCCAGGAAATGAACAAGCGGAGGATGGCCAGGAACACACTAGCAGCCTCTTACTACATAGTGAGACACTGGTCTCAAAAATACAGTGGAGAGAGGAAGGCATCTGGCATCAACTTCTGGCCCCCACATGTCACAAGCATAAATGTACATGTACCTCTAAATGCACACACATGCATGTACCTGTACTGCCATGTACACATGTATTTATGCACCTGTATCTCCATATGCATAGGCAACATACATATGAACATGTGTACACACGCAATAATAATAGACCAGTTAATATAGTAAAGAAGAATCCTGTTGCAGAGAATGATGTTATTTCCTTGATTTCAAAAGTATAAAAATTACACTTTTGCAAAAGATAAACTCTATGCGTTTTACATGTTCCCCATAAAATGTAACACACATCTCTGCCATCTTCCTGGACATCTTTTCTCAATGCACTTAGAAATTAGTAATAGCATAAGATTTGATTGAACTACTCAGAACTTGGATCCTTCCAATTGTTCATTAAACTTACAAACTAAATTAAGGCTTGTTCTTATGTGTCTTAGCAGAATAAATTAATACTATCTGAACGAATTAGTAACCTTGGCTCCTAACACCAGAGATTTTGGCAGGTTCCACTTTCGGCTTAGTAAGCCCAGGTACAGGGGAATCTTTATGTAAGAATGTTCTCTCCCACCACTACGCATGGAGCTATCCTTAAAGAATGTTAAAGGAATGTCCCAGAGGAAGTGTAAATCTCCTTGTAACTTCTTGTCAAAGCAACAGGAAGCTGGCTTGGTGCTCTAGCTAGAAACACGAAATCCAAAGCATGGCAGGGAAGGAACTCATGCACTCAACAACACTGATCTTATCACCTGCTGTAAGAACGAGGCAATGACACACTCTGAAGAATTCCCATTCTTACTTCCAGGCAAAATAGCAACATTACTGGTAAACAGGAGGTGTAGGGGTGTTGAGCAGCTGAAGCCGAAGAATTCTTAAAATACACAGTCAGGTATTCAACGAACCCAGCAGAAGTGGGAAGCAGTGAGAGTAAACACGCAGTTCGTGAACGAACACAGTTCATGACCCCATTCATCATCTTGGGGGCTTGTGAGGATGCGGAGGTAATTAAGACACCATGCGTGCCCTCCAGGTGTGCGGTGCCCGGTGCCCAGGAGGGGTATGAAAATAACTACACGCACAAGGAGTTAGTGTGTGCCCCAGGAAAGGTAAGAGCGTTCTAGACAGACTAAAGAAAGTCATTAAATCCAGTGATGGATACTGAAGCAGACAGTCTGGAAGAGGGACTCACCTCGGGATAAGAACCTAATGGATTTGGTGGTGGGGTGGACAGACACTACAACCATGGGACAGCCTCAGTAAAGGGACTCGAGGATTCTAGTTTACCTGGAGAATATACCAATGTGGCTTTAAATAACAATCAAGATACAAGCTAAGTGTAGGGGAGAATGTGAGGGGGGGTGGGGTTTTCATGCTTTTCGCTCCCCTCCCTTCAGACAGCACCGTGGACAGTACAGAAAGCATGCGCACACATGATAAGCATCAATAGAGCCAATGGGGATCAGGCAGTCAGCATGACCAGACACATGTTAACTGAGAGTGATTGTAAGGAATCATCACACAAAAACAAACTTAAAGTAGAAAATGCCTGTCTTGTATTCTTCCAGGAGGTTGCTGCCCTGGAAGCAGCCAGCGTAGACAAGTACCAACCAGTGCTTGTTTCAGTGACAAAACGCTCTGACCAAAGGCAACTTGGGGAGAAAGGGGTTTATTTCCTCTTCCACTTCCACATCACAGTCCATCACTGAGAGTAGCCAGGAAAGTAGCTGAAGGCAGAACAGCTTCAGGCAGGCAACATTCTCTCTGATGAAGGAACTCACTCATAGCCAAGAAAGTCCAGCAGAACCATGGAGGCTCACTCATTGGCTCGGTCTTAGCTTTTTTTTTATACAGCTCAATAACCCCTGCTTGAGGACTGGATCCTCCTACATAAATTAACGATCAGTATAATCCCTCACATGTGCCCTTAGATAACCTGATCCAAGCAGTTGCTTAATGGAGGCTTCTCCTCTTAGTTGTCTCTAGGCTGCGTCGAGTTGACAACGCAACCCAGGATGGCGCTGGTCTGTGATTTTCTTTTCTTTATCTTTGAGACAAGGTTTTGTGTAGATGTGGCTGTCTGGGCTACATGAGACTTTGTCTCACAAAACAAAATAGCGGGGCTGGAGAGAAAGTCTGTAAGGCACTTGCTTGAGCATGCGGACTAGAATTCAAGTCCCATGAAGAGTTAGGGTGGCCAGATACACTTGCAATCCCAGAGCTAGGAGGAGGCAGGCAGATCTCTGGGGCTAACTGGTGAACCAGTCTAGCCTTGTCAGCGAGCCCCAGGTCTCAGGGAGGGACAGTGTCTCAAAGAACAAGGTGGCCAGCCATCCCAAAGAAACACACACATGGTGCCTTGCCTGGGCCACTGTTTTAAGCACACAGTAAGGCAACCCATCATGATGGGTACATAAAGCTAAGAAGGCTAGATCACCTCACAGCTAGGCACAAAAAGAATAAGAAATAAGCCAAGATCTCACAAACCCCTTTGAAGACATTTCTGTTTCTAGACCCAGCCTAAAGCCTCCTCTGTGGTGTCACCTCTTAAAGGTTGAATCATTCAAGTATCTCTATAGGCTTGGACCAAGAATAACACATAGAACTTTGTGGGATGCTGTGGAGTCAACCTACATCAATCACCCACACGTGGGAAGTTCTCCACCTTTTAATCTTTCTCCTACTGAGCACTTGCTATTTCTAGTTTGTTGTGAATGTGTTTATTAAAGCTACTCTATTTCTTTGGGGAATATCCCCTAGAATTCTTTAAATAATTTTTATAGCACAAGATCTAAAGAACTATATTATGTTGTAGATGTCAAAACGTGTATGGATTAAGATCTGCTCTTAGCGGAGGACACTTCCCAAGCTTACGGATGTGGAACTCACCTCATTCATCAATATCTTTAGTGCTATTGTGAGACCATAGCTGTCACAGCCCCACTGCAGCCCAGGTCCAGTCCTGAGATGAGGAAGGGGCAATGGCACGAAGAAAGGAAATCGTGTCCAACCACCAGATGAGTTCTGCACAAGTGGCTGGCCTCAAAGAGCTTAAGACATCTTAATTTATACTCCAAAAACAAGCATGTTTCTCCATACTAACAAGCATGTTTTTCTCACCCCACAACATTAACCTCTGGCAAAAACAAATGTGCCAAATATGTTTTTTCCCAACTTTTATATCAAAACATTTTTTAAACCAAAAACAACACTTATCTATCATTTTGCTTACTTGGCCAAATATTGAACCAGGTACATCCTGCCTTTCAAAGCTAAAAGGTTATAAAGAAATAAATAAAAATTTTTAAAAAGCTAAAAGATGATAAACATAGGCACACATTCTCAAAAACAGCAATACCATTAAAACTTTTAACAAAGCATATTTGCAGAAATGGGGTGAATGGCCTCCAATCCTGTCAGCATTGGCTCAGGACAGCTCCCAGGGTCTGGAGTGACAGCTGAAAAATGCAGTTTCTGGGAATGACATCTCCCAGGCATGAATGACAAAGTGAAACTAAATAATGTCATCAATATTATAAGAGAGAAGAGAACATGCTGGCTGAGCCAACCCAGAAGTATTCTGTGTTGCCCTTGTCAAGTGAGACTGTCCCTGAGGGGTTTGCCTCATTTGGAGACCCAATGGACAAGCACTCTTATACTGGTATGTAGGCCTCACTGTTCCCAACACATAGCTCTCAGGCAGATAGACAGAGAGACAGACAGACAGATGGACAGACACACACACACACACACACACACACACTATTCACAACACCCCAGTACCAAGCCAAGCAGGAAAAGAGAAGGATGCTCCAGAGGTAACACAGATGAGTTGACTGGAAGGCTATGGCTCACTATGCCCAAGGGGAAAACAGAAAGATGCCCAAGCAGACACTGAAGACCTATTGCGGTTACATTATCACCAAGTCCACTGGAAAGCTTTATCCACTTCAAGCAAAGCCCAGCAAGCCAAACCTGACCGTGGTTTTAACAAATGTCTTATTCTTATAGAACTTCCAAGATTTTGATGTAGAAACTGCTTAGTTATAGAAGAAAAGATGTGTGCTTTGATTATGAATGTGTCTGGGGAATTTGAGCATCAAATGACTGAAGAACAATTTTGTGGTGTAATGATGATTACGTCAGGCTAAAGAGCAACCTGAGTTAATGTTTGCAAGCACTGAACCGTAACTAGCCATTTCAGCCATTAGGAATGGGCTTGAGGGGAATAAGAGCACAGGACTTTGTAAAGTCCTGCTTTTAAGGAAACATTTACACTAAGGTATACCTCTTCTGGGAACTATGAAATATGTGAATTTACAAGGAAACACAAGCTCTTGAATTCTTACCAACACGCACTAATGAACAAAGGCAGAGTTTTAAAACTGCCTTGTACAGAGGGACATGCAGAAATGCTGACCACGATCTCCACCTTGACCTTGGCCGCCAGTGGTTATGCTGATATAGGCCTTTGCTGAAATCCTCAAACTGCTCACGTAATCCCTGCGCAAGTTATCCTATCTAAGGTATATCTAAAAAATAAAAAAAAAACCACAGCCCAAAGAACTCAGAATTGAGCATCCGCAGGTCAGCTCCCTCAAGAACTCATTCCCTGGGCTTCAGCAAGTGGTGTAGCCTCAGGTTTCTCAATTGACAAGTAAGGAGCTGAATACTTGGTGATCTCTAAACTCCAGCTTTCAGGGTCTAATAACTTTTTATTTGAATATCTTTATTTATTCTCTGACAGTTTCATACATGTATACAACATATCATGACCCTACCTGTCCTCAACTCCCCCTCCCACTCTCCCTGGCCCCCAATCTCATGCCCAAATTTTTAAGTAATCATGATATTGTAGAAATTATGAACCCAACTTAAAACTTTAACCACTTTATTTTAAAAAGTCCCAATTGCACTGGCATATGAATTTATTATCATTACAGGAAAGAAGTTCGAATGGCATAAATAAGTTCTTCCACCCATCTCCTTTCCCATAATTATAGACAGGGCCTACCTTTCCAGGCTACCAAGTATTCTTCCA
>LOJH01024498.1:16234-33620 GCA_001685095.1 Ellobius talpinus
GTAGAAATATATTCCTGTGTCCTCTCTTTGCTCTTTTATTTTCTATAGATTATTTTTCTGGTCTTTCTCTTGATAACCATGTAATTCTCTTTACTTTACTATTGTATTCCCACCCCACACAGAGTTGTCATTTAACAGGGATCAAAAGAGATTTTTATTTGCAGAGCACTAACTAGTTCTCCACTTCCTTGCCCCATTTGGATTTTTTTTCCTCTCTGGATTATACTTATTGTTCCCTCTGAAGTGCTGTGTTCTGGGACTCGTTTCTTGTTTGAATTAATGGCTCATAGAGAGCTGGGCTTCTCTGCACACCCTTTCCACTCGGTATTGTCCACTAATCTCATTTGTGTTTTCCTACATCTTTATAATTTTTTTTGCAAGATTTATTCAAAAGTTATAGGTTTTCATTTAGTTTTCTGGAATCAGTAATGTAAAAATGTCAATTTTCTTTATACTTTTTAGAAAGAAAATATACATTATTATATGTTCACCAAAATAGGGCTGGACTAAGTTTTTTTTTTCATTTGGTTTAATATATATTCTTGTTGTTTAAATAAGAAACTTGCTTTTCTAGTTTCTTATTATTTTCTTAACAAATCATATGTTTCCCTTTACAGAATGGGGTCAGATGGCTCCGACTTTGTTTTCTAAGTTTATTCCAAACATTCTGCCTCCAGCTATGGAATCTGAACTATCTGAATATGCCGCTCAAGATCAGAAGCTTCAAAGAGAACTTATACAGAATGGTTTTACCAGGCAAGTTGGCTTTCCTTTAGTGACAATATAGCCCATTTTCCTAGGCTTCTAGCTTAGCTAGAGAGAGTGTCCAGTATCACTGTCTGAGAGCCGGAGCTGCGGGCCTCCTTATCTGGACATTCCCAGCTGGGTGCTAAGCTGGAGGAAGCTGTGCATTTCTGTGTGTATTTTGAAGAATGAACAGTTAGACGGGACAAGGCCTTCTTCCAGGTTAGAGTCTCTCACATTAATCCTGAAATGACGCAAACACATTATTGTCATGTTTTCTCCAAATCTAAATTTTCTTTAAAAGTAGAGTATCGCTTTATAAATGTCCAGAAATTTTCCTTCCCTTGCTTTTGGTGTTTATGTTTATTTTTCCAAAATGTTTGCAATTCCTTATCATGGCTATACCCCAGAGAAATCATAGAAAACATAGGTCTTTTTTTTTTAATTAGAATGAATTAATATAAAAGTCTGGTGATTTCCAGTGGGAAAGTACTTGATTTTGTTAGGAAGTCAAGGACACACTAATTACTTATATGTTCATAACTTTCATGTTTATCTGTCTCTCCTATCTTCTGGTATCTGAATACATAGTGTTAAGGAAACTTGTGAAAATGAAGACCCAAGCAGCAGATTGAATCTTGATTATCTGATGGGACAGGATGGACATTTCTGTAAAAAATTCTGAGGCCAAACTGAATTTCAGAAACAGACAAACAAAAGCAAACAGAACAAAAACAGCCTTTACCATGGTTGCTTACTTAATCTGTTTCGGATTAAGAAAGAAAGGAAATGTTGTTGTTGTCTGTCTGTCCACAGATTGGACTTCATTGTGTTTGGGGGCTGTGGTCTTGGTGACATCAGTAGTCATGAGGTAGTGGAGGTACTGAGAATTCCACTGGTCATTTAGTTCCCTCCCTAGTAGCTTACACCAGAAGTGTCAATGCAGACAGGTGTTACTTGAATGTAAGAGGTAGCTTTTCTGTTTGAGATTGAGGAATCCTGTATCTTCCAGTATTGAAGTATTTTGTGCATAGAGTGAAGCCATTTAATGCCATATTCTTTCACAGTTTCATGGATGCATGTAATGTATCTCGTGTCAGAGTTGGGTTGGGATGAAATGAGTAGCTGACTCTGGAAGCGCCATCATACAGTATTGTTGCGGGAGCTCCTTCTGCTCCTTCAGCCAATAGCTGCTGAGATACCAGCCCATTGGGGGCGTAGTCTCTCTTTAAAAAAGCAGCAACTGCCCTCCACTCGCTCTCTGGCTTGCGGCTCTGTTTCCGGCAATTAGGCTCCTTTCCTGACTGTTGGTGTTTTGTAAGTTTTACCCTTAAAATAAATACCCCTTTGAATCCCAACNCTCCTTCTGCTCCTTCAGCCAATAGCTGCTGAGATACCAGCCCATTGGGGGCGTAGTCTCTCTTTAAAAAAGCAGCAACTGCCCTCCACTCGCTCTCTGGCTTGCGGCTCTGTTTCCGGCAATTAGGCTCCTTTCCTGACTGTTGGTGTTTTGTAAGTTTTACCCTTAAAATAAATACCCCTTTGAATCCCAACTGGTGTGGGATTGTTTATGACTTACGCCTTCACAGTATTTCTTTTGCTTTCAAAGAACTATTGTAGTATTGTGCTGCCAAGGCCAAGGGGATCAGGGAACTGCCTTAGGCTTTTGAAGTAAATTAGAATTGTTATTTCTCATAATGGATTCTTTAAAACAGCTTCTGACTGAGTTTTAAATATTAGGTTGTATTCTAAGTGGTAGTAAAATTGAAATGTCTTGTAGCACAAACTTAAGCCACTTCTATAGTTGACACTATATTACACATTTACTGTGAGGATTAAACTCTGCCTTCTAAGTGATTCTGACAGGTACTATGAACAGAGTAGGCCTTGCCAGAGCTGACATCCTATGACCCATTTTTAGGCTTATTAACCTATCAGAAAGGACTGCCATGCTCAGCCCTGTTGCAAGCCTGTCTCTGTGTCATGGGCCTTCTTTGAAATACCCTGTCAGACTGATGTTCTCTTGAATCATTAACTAGCTAGGATTGTCTTAGAGAGACATAGTGTTCACTGATATGAAAGGGGAGAAACCCCCAAAATATACAGGCTCTCAGATAACTCTTTGACTGCCTCTTTAGACTTGAGCAATAATTTGTGAGTTTTATTTCACCAAGTTTGTGGTTCTTTATTGGGATTCCAAGCTCCTCATTTTGTGTCAAAGTCTTTGAAATGTTTTTACATACTATGCAAATGTCTTCAGATACATCCTCCTCTGCAGTAGCTCTTTAGGTGCATGGAAGTACAGGGAAGACTTATTTCGAAACTAGAGTAGTAATGTAGTCTTGAAGCATTATGATTTTTGTCTTCTTGTGGGTAATTGAATTGGTTGGAGAGGAGGATAGGTTGGTGTCTGTTTTCAGAAATACCTTGAAACAGAAAACATGGGCCCTTGGCTGGAGTATACTGTTCAGGCCAGCCTAGAGTCCCACCAAACATTTTGCAAGGGCAAATAAGATACTCTAAGAAGAGGTGACTTCTGTTTCTGGAATATAGTAAAACCTTGTAAAGATACTGGTGTTTTTGGGTTGTTGTTGTTGTTTGTTCAGCTAAGAGGGAGGCCCCTGAATTTGGGCTTTTCCATTTCATAGCAGAGCAGTGTGCAGCTGGCAAACTTCACGAATCAGTTTTGTCTTTTGCATCTGCATCCATTACTTTCCTCTGGCCTACTGTTTCCACATTTGCATTTCACTCCTATTACTGGTAGGTCTTCAATTTCTATTTAACGAGAGAGGAGGTAGGAATAGATACTTTGTTTAGAAGTAGAGGTTCTGATAAAAAGTTTTGAATCTTCAGTTTTAATGAGTATTATAACCACGGAAGTTGCTCGGCTGGATTTGGTAGGGCACAAAGTTGGATATCTTTTTAGGCTGCTCAGGACTATTCCTGGAAAATACAGTGGAATTTCTTTTAGATGCTCACTGTAAAGAACCATATACCTTCCAGTTATGTATTATGGTCTCTCTGCCAATCATCAAGGATCTTTAGATTAGCAAGAGATGTCTGTCTTGGTCAGAACCAAATAAGGGAAAGAATAAACTTGGAATATCTGGAAAATTATTCAAAATCTTACAACATTTCAAAATTAGCATTGGTTTAGTAATCAGATATTATTTTGTTGTTTGGTTAATTGGAATGTGAGATGCTCAGGTCAGCTTTTTAGTAATCATCTGAGATTGTGAATTATTAACCAATTTGTTAATTGAACAGATAGATTGCCAGTGTCTCTTATGTTCTAGACACTGAGGCACTAGGGTGGACAAGACAGGCAAAGTTCTCACTTTCGTGGTACTTACGCTCTACTGTTGGCAAAGAAATAATAAACTTGCAAAAGTTCATACAGTTTCAAGTAAAAAATAAGCACTGTGAGAGAATTAGAGAATGAAGTAGAGTTAGGGGTTATCAGTGATGTGGTGTTGGCTTCCAAGGGGGTGACTGAGCTGAGGTGAGGAGGAAGAGACAAGCTATGTAACCGCCTTGGGAAGAGAGCAGCAAACAGAAAAAGATTACCACCCCAAAGTGAGCAGAGGTGGTAAGCGCTGGAAAATGAGGTGGGAGATTTAGTCCAGAGCCTGACAGTGGCTGGGAGATGAATTGGAATTGATTTTAAACTGTAGTGGAAAGTTACAATCAGTAGTGAAGAGTTTTAATCAGAGGTGTGAACTGATCTTATACCTTGTATAAGCTCACTCTGACTTTGTCAAGAATAATACAAGCCTGAGGAAGGTTTGGAGATGGAGCTGAACAGATGCTATATTCTCGGTATGGTAGTTTTCAGTGTGTATTTAATAATGAGAATACTGAACCCACAGATCTCAGGCAGACAGAAATCAAGAGCTTCCTGTAAATTTCCGAGCTACAGAGTGACAAGGTCTGCATCTTAGAAGAAAGAGAAGAATGTATATGGAGAAGCAAAGATGGCCTATGGCTGTGTTAATCAGAGCAGCAAAGGACACCAACAGTGGGTGGGAGAGGGTCAGAAGAAGCTAAGAAAAGAGTATTTTAGGAAGGAGGATTGATTGCACCCTTGGCTGAGACAAGTGGAGCCGTTACTGCTCATTGCTTAAGCACTGGAGTTTTCGGTTAGTTAGAAAGCCAGAGTGATTCATAGGAGAAGTAAGGCCTGTTCACAGCCACTCTTGACTGCCTCTAGGCTTGTGAAGCTAGACTGTGCTCTCCACCTCAAGGGTCTGCAAACACCTTAGTTTCTGACTTCCAAAGGCTTTGAGGGTCTCAGTTTGTGGCTTGAGGGCAAGATTTTTAATTTCCCTCTGTTTGATATTTAAAGTTGGTTACTGTGTGCAGGTTCTTGGGGATAATATTAACAGAATCCAAGGTTGTTGTCAAAGATATTTTACTTTCCACCTGTTTCTAGTTCTCAGTGTAAACTGTCTTTATAGATTATCATTCATTTAATAACTTTCTATGTTTTACAAACCACATACCCTTGAGGTACAAATATTCGGGGTAAATGACTCAGCTGATGTTTAATGTCTGTTTAAACAGGCTGTTGGGTTAGAACAGCATTTGCTGTTTGTACTGTCACATACATCGATTTATTTCTGCTGGTTTTGTCTGTAAAGAAACCAGTCAGTTTTGTTGACTTTTTTCTCTTTTCTTATCCCTAGAGGTGACCAGTCCCGGAAGAGAGCTGGGGATGAGTTGGCTTATAGTAAGTAATGATGCTTTTCCTGTTTTGATGGGTTTTTGATATGGGCCAGCTTCTGAGGATGAGTGTGGAATCCATGGGATAGGGTTGGTGGTCTAGGTGGCACAGCATGGCTTGTGAAGTTGAAGTCCTTCTGGTCTTGGGATCAGGCAGGTGCCAAGAGACCACCAAGACTCTGGGATAATGCCCCAAGGTCAGTTCCTGGTAACACTGGCTCCTTTTCAGTTCTCTCAGAACTGTGTTATTTTTCAAATTTTTAAAAATAACCACATCAGGAGGGTGGGGATCAGGAGAGAAATAGCTTGTGTGAACAGAGTGTTCTCTGTCTCTCATGGTTTTTCTTCTTCTGGCCTTTTTTCCAGACAGCCCGTCCGCTTGTGCAGGTTCCAGGGGATACAGATAGTGACTGTTGAAGGACTTTTCTCCCAGAGAGAAGACACTGGAGCTGCAGACACTGTTCCAGGCACAGTGGGGCCTGCACCACTCAGGAGCTCTGACAAAGGCTGTTCTCAGAGAGGATGCCACACTTCTTTCTTTGATTTTCAGTTTTAAAAAACAAGAACTAACAAAAACAATTGCTGCTAGACTTGAGGGTGATTTTGAAATGGGACAATCTTTTATTAAGTTTATCTACAGAGCAAGTGTCTTGGAGAGTGGCCATTGCTAAGTGAAGCCCAACATGCAAATCAGCTTCCTCCAAAAAATACAAAAATGAAAGAATCTTTTTAAGCACTTGTCTTGTTCTTTTGTAGACTAGGCACATGGTGCCTCATGTCAACATATCTTTGCTTGATAAAACCAAGCAGATGCTACAGTACAGTGTTTTCACCTGTGCCCCAAACAATGTTTTAAATTCAGAATCGGTCTATGTTTAGCACTAGTCTTAGGGAGGAAAATGCTAATAACTGCTTTCACTATAACTTTCCCCATCAGTTCACGTTTTTAACTCTGTGCCTTGAGCTTTGTGCACTTTTGCAACTGTGTGACCATGTCATCAAACTCACAATGCTTCCTGGAGAAGTTGGTATCCCAAACTGACCCACCAAGGCCTCTGGTGTGGCCTTCTGGCAGGACCTGATTGAGAAAATGGATAGGGGTCAGAATTCACCTTCTGTCCCAGTTCTCATGGGGACCAACTCTTACTGAGTGGTTTCCTTCCTGCCATCTCCTCATCTGAATTTACCAGCCTCTGTAGTGTGGGTGGAGCCCTGGTTCAGGGCTATGCTACTGTAGAGATTGCCCAACGGGGAGCTGCTCCCTGAATCCCTCTAGGGAGCAGTGTTAGTAAAGCCAAATACGGTGAGTAGTTCTTGATCCATCTCATTTTAATGGATGCATTTAGTATTTATAAAAGGTCAACTCTGCCCTGTATCTTGTAAACATCATGTTTGATATTTGAATACAGTAGGGGAGAGTTTGCACTGGTTTTTGAAGGCTTCCTTCAGCTGTGATAAAGCTGGATTTTCTGTCTCGCTGCACCAACAGTGCTCTTTAGATCCTCACAAAAGTCTGAAGCTTACTCCAGGTGTTTTTTCAGTGGTAAACAAAAAATAAACATGGTGAAGGAAAATATTTTTCTCCTCAATTTTGCTTGAATGTGAAGTGAGCATTGGCTTTGCGCTTACCAGGCTTTAGCCAACAGTGATTCTGAGCCTTCAGAGAATGCCTCCTCAGGCTACTGCTGAGAACTCAGTGGGCAGAAGAGTTAGAAATGGGATACAGGGGCAAGAATGTTGCCCTATAGCAGTTCAGGATTTGTAAATGATGGTCTAGGGGAGGAATAGTAAGAGCTGACAGCTTGGCTCTTTTGGGTACTTCTCTGCAGTTGGTAGAGTTTGTGGGGTCTTTAATTGACTTAGTTTCATTTGGGTTATATTGATGAACCTAGAGTAGGGACAGGCAGGCTCTTACTCTGGCCTGCACAGCCTTCTCTGCTCTAATAGCAAGGGAAATTTTCATTTTATCAAGAAGTCCAAAGTTTGCTTTTCGGTTGGAATGTTTGCCACACGGTTGTAATATCATTTGGAACTGGTTTCTTCTACATGGCTTTAATATTTTTGACAGTAAACTTGGAACATTTCTTGAAACATAGGTAAGTAGCTCAGTGTCTTAATTTATAATCCTTCCCTGAAAGGGAGTACTCTTTTTTTCTCTAACAGAACCTTCCCTATAAAAGCATTATATTATGTAAATTGGCATTAAAGTGGGTGCTTTTGTGTTATTAAATAGAGAAGTAATCATACTCATTCTGTGTTAGCACAAAATGTGCAGGGAAAGCCTGTGAAATTCTTTGGGTTAGAGTTGGCTACAACTGTGCAGATGCTGAAAGGTGTGGGGGAAAGTGTGATCCTTACAGTTTGTAAAACTTAAGGTGAAATTGGCCTCGCTTATTAATTGAAATCTTGACACAATTCTTAGTCCTCAACTATGAGGAAATAAAAACCTGCTCTCTCCCACTTAGTATTTCCAGAAAATGTTTTCTTTTCATGTGTACTTGTGTTCTTGCCAGTGCAATGTGCACCTTTTTCTACTCCTGCTGAGGACTACTTAACCAGATCCTCAAAGGCCAAATAATATAGATCGGTTAGCCAGTCATTGTAATACAGTTGATTTGGCTAAGCTGGCAAGTGTGTGCATTTGCCTGAAAGTAAGCCCTTAAAAGAAAGCCACAAATTGTACGTTATTTCTAGTTACTGAAACATTTCTGGTTCCCATAACAAGTCATTTACTCTCCTTTTTGCTAGGATGAAGTTGGTTTGTGTGTAGGTGTAGAGTGCAGAGGAATGGGTGCCCTTGGTCATGACACCGCATATATGTCTCTCGTGCTCAGACCTATGCCCCCCCTTATTTGCTTTTTGTCAGGTTGCGAATTTGCACGCATGAATGATTCCTCAGGAACAATTTGCACACTCCTCACTTCAATGTACTCTGTATAGACCAAACTTCATCAAAGGTTATCGGCACAAGAGGCTTCATACACCTACTAGCAAAGGCCATGGTGAGCTTGCAAACAAAACTGGTTTCTGCAGGTCATGGGAAGAGGAGCACATAGTGTTTAAATGACCTCTCGGTTCTCCCTGTAAATAACTTCCAGATTTTTCTGTCTTATTGAGGCTGTGTTTGTTTTGTTTTGTTTTCTCCTGTTTCCTCTCACAGTAGTTAATTATTTCTCTGGTTAATTGCCCTTGAGCTAAGATTCAATTATTAAGCAGCCAACATTAAACTAAGCATTATTCTGTGAATGTATATTCATAGAATATACTAATCTGAGATAATAAGAAACAACTAAAAAGCCTGCATTAGCTATCCAACTGTTAGAGTGTTTAGAGTTTTGGGTTTTTTGTTGTTGTTGTTTGTTTGTTTTATGGTGTATCCCTTGAGCTCGTAGCTTGGAATATTATATTTGCTTTTATCCAAGTGGTAGATCTCTTAAGGGGATTTTAAAATTCAAAGTTGGAATGTGACACCGGTAACTGACACAGCTGGAACCCAGTATAGAGAACCTTTTCTGTTGTGATTACTGCGTTCAGAAAAACTGTGCAAAATAAAGTTCATTTTTACCAGAAGTTGCAGAGGTTCATAGAGAAATGGCTCTTGTGCTTTAATTACCACATAAAAATTTCCCTTGGTTTCTGATTCCAAGAATATTTGGAAGAAGGTACCTGTTCCTTCCCAAAGGAAATGTCTCCTCTCTGGTCCCCCTGCTACTTAACTGTAGTCACTGCCTCCTCCCTCCTGCCCTAACTGAGACCTTAACTTGAACCTCTTTCCAGAGGGGTCCGCCACCTCTCTGCAGGACCTGCTGTTTTACAGAACCATTCTCTGCGATAAAGAACTCCACTTTAGGCTTGATTAATTTTTAGAAGAGTGCTGATGGATTGCACCTCTGGGAAAGTCGTCAGCATGGGGTTAAGAGTTGAGTGGTTTGGAAAAAAGTAGTTTGTGTTGGTTCTTCTATGTCATCTAACTACTGTGACCACAGCAGTGCAGTAAGACTGGATGTTCTCCCAGGCTGGGTTTGGGTGAGTGCTTGACAGCGCCCTTGGCTCTTTGTCAGTGTTACAGCCGTGCGACTGTGGAGGAATTATTTAATGTCACTTAAAAATGAGGGACTGTGGCTCAAACAAATGCTCATACAAAATATGGAAATCCCATGCAGGCACCAAGCTTTTGCCGCCCACCAGCATAGCAGAGCGAATGAGGCATTGCTGTCCAGTTTCCCGACCATTGGTCATATGACATGGCAGAGCTGGTCTTTCACCTCTCCTCACTCACAGAACATGACTGAAGCACTTCCTGAATTGGGGCACAAAGCGACTGGCCTGGGCTCTCTCCTTCTAAACATTTGGTGGATTTTGAATCACTCCTCTGTATTGGGTATAAATTCTCATTCTAAAACATTGTGGTTAACGAAAAATAAATCTTTTACAAATGTCCTTAAACTTGTCTTGTTATAAGTTTTGTGCAAATGTCCTGGCTCTGATACCTGGTTCACTGTTGTAACCTGCATGCTGAGTTCCACTTACAGTGAGGGTACTCCGTAACATGGTAGCCACAACTCAGACACAGTCAGCCTTAACCTCTAGATCAGTGACTACAAAACTGTTTGTTTACATGTGCTTTACGCATTGTGGGGTGTGCACAGACATGTACTGTGGGTGTAGATAGTGTGTATGTAAGCCTGTACTGTAGGTGTAGCTTATAGTGTATGAGTTTACTATAGGTGTAGTGTGTATGCATGCTGTAGGTGATACAGTATATGTGCACACGTGTACTCTGGGTGTATATAGTAAGTATGAATGAATGGACTGTGGATGTAGTATATACGTATGAATATACTGTAGGTGTAGTATGTACACATGTGATTTAGACATGTGTTATGTGTATATATTGCTATAAGCATATATAATGGGCATGATTTTCTTTATGGAGAAGCCCAGAAGCTTATAAGCATTTTATAATAACATTTTGACTGTTGTAAACATGTCATTTCCTTTTGGATTAATATATGAATTTATACAAAGCCATTCCAAAAACCAAAACCCTTGTTTTTAATATGATGTAAAATCTCATGTGGAAGTGTAACAGATTAAAATAGGAAAATACCCATTGAAAGAAGAAATAGAAGGAACTTGCTGTGCCAAAAAAATACATCACATTTTTCAAAAGTTCAATTAAATTTAAAACAGTTACAGTAGTGTAAACATAGACGGGGTAATGGGAAATGGGTAAAAATAGGAATGAAGGCATGCGTTAACACTGGCTTTTAAAAGTTATTCTGGCCATAAGGAATTATTCATTGAAAACTGCTGGAGAAAATTAAATTGATTGCTGTTGTACCATTCATCAAAGAAAGCCCAGATGAGCTTAAAATTAAATTTAAAAGCACAGCACAAAAAAAGACAATATGACTCCCCACCCCTAGGAATGGAGAAGTTTCTTTTAAAGACATAATCATGAGATACAAATGCTGTAGACATGGTGTCATCAGCCTTTGTGCTCCATGTAGTGTTCAGTGTGTGCACTTATGGATCCATGAGTTTATGTGTACCATGTGCATAGTGCATGCAAAGGTCAGAAGAGGACCTCTAATCTAGAGCTAGAGCAGCAGCTCCAAACCTATGGGTTCCAACCTTTTCACAGGGATTGCATATCAGATCATTGTGATTCATAACTAGCAAAATCGCAGTTATGAAGTGGCAACAAAAATGGTTGGGGTCACCACAACTTGAGGAACTGTATTATAGGTTTGAAGCATTACGGAATGCGAACCATTAAGCTAGAATTACAGTTATGAGTTGTCTGATGTGTGTGTGCTGGAAACCAAACCTGGGTCCTCTGCAAAAGGAGTATACTCTCAACATTGAGCCATCTGTCCACCCCCAAATTGTTTACTCACATGCTAGTATACAGAAGACTAAAGAAAAAGAAAAAAGTGAGGTAACATATTTGAAACTATTGTGGGTGGCATTTGTATCTTTTAAAGCTATTCTTTATTTTTAAAAAAGTTTTTTATTTTTTCGCTTTTTGAGGGGTTTCTCTGTGTGGCCCCTGGCTGTTCTGGAACTCACAAGACCAGGTTGACCTTGAATTCAGAGATCCACCTACCTCTGCCCCTCTAGTGCTGGGATTAAAGGAATTGCCTACCCCCATATAAATGGTTCTTAAGGAACTTGAGCCATGCAATTCAAAAATTCAAAAATGTTTTGGAGCTGAGGAGATCACCCGGTGGTGTGCTATGCTGTGTAATGGCTGAAGTCTGACTCCTGAGGACCTGTGAAAGCTGTGTGTGGTAGCATTCCTACAGCAAGATGGGAAGTAGAGACTGGAGAATCCCTGGAAACTTGACAGCCAGTTAACTTGGCATTGCAGTGTTAATCAGAGACCATGCCTCAAAAATACAAGATGAAAGACAAGGAGCCACTATTGGGGTCATCCCCTGATGACTTTGAACCTTGGCATATGTGCACAGGATACATTTGGACACAAACTATTAAACTTCATCTTAGGGTTACTGTTGCTATTTTGAAACACCATGATCAAAAGCAAGTTGGTGTTGTGTATTAGTTTCCTCCAAAATTAAAACATTCCACCCTACAGGGAAGCCCCTTAAACAAAAAGGCAAAAACTCAGAGTAGCTTCAGGAAGTCCCTAAAACTGACCAGATTCCCTAGGTCACTCTTTGCCAGAGTAAACAATAAAAGCTGAGAGTCCCCCTCAGAGGAAAAAGCTAAGCTGCAGAGAAGACTCAAAACAAGCTGAGCTATTTAAAAAAAAAGAGGGTGGGGGAGACATACAAAGAAGATTCTGACCAGACAAGCTGCCTGGAAGAAGTAGAAGCCAGCTTGGCTGTCAAGAAGACTCTGTATAGACCAGAGTCACTTTGGAAAGGACGCCCTCCAGCCTTTTGAGCTGCCTGCAGGCTGTGCAATGGGCTCCAGGTTTCCCAGCTCTTGTGAACTGTCACCCATGTTGGAGTGGGCCTTGGTGATGCAGCTGTCTGTGAGTCATTCTGCTTCTGTAAGTAACTCCAGTAAAACTATCTGGTTCACCAAGCTGGACTTGAGAGGTATCTGTATTTTGGTCTTGAAGGGACACTAGCCCACTTGAGCACATGGCTCTGGCAGACCTTACTCCTCTTTCCCTTCCCATTCCCTTTGCCTTGCCAGAAGCCACTAGATTACAGTTCCTAAAGCTAGTCACCAAGGTCTAATCCCTTATTTGGCCACTTCTTCCTGAGACTTACTACCAAGGTCCAGCTATCAAAGTATTGAAATCTGGCAGTTGGGGATTCTGCATGGGACCAAACTAAGCCCTCTAAATGTGGGTGACAGATACGTGGGAGGGGGTGCTTGACAGTGGGACTAGGACTTATCTTAGGTTCATGAACTAGCTTTTTGGAAACCATTCTCTGTGGTAGGATATTGTGGGCAGGTTCTGGATTTGCTCTCTTGATGATAAATGACCCCTCTTTCCCAGAGATCTCTGTCCTCACCATCTCAAGAGACATGAGAATGCTCTTGACTTCAGTTCACCAGCTTCCACTGGTGATGAAAATGCTACCCTCCATTTGAAAACCATAAATGGTGCGCTTTAGCACCCAATTATAACTGGCACTGAATGTGTCTGCTTTCTCTGCGGCAATCTTGACAACTGGCCTGGACTGTCCTTCTCCAGGGATTTAGAGACAGTCTCCGCCTTTTGGGCCAGGCGCTCACTACAGACTTGGCTTTTCCCTCCCACCTACTTCAGTGTGCAGATCCTTCTTTGCAGTCTTTCCCTCTCTGATGGACAGTCTGACACCACCTTACTCCTCATTTTCCTCAGCTCCAGAAGTTACTGGGTCTCACCTTCTAAAGCTCAGTTCTGCTCTCCACAGGTCACCTGACCTAAATTCTCACATACCAACCCATAGATACCTCCCTTTAAACCACTTTGCCCATCTCTACACCTTATCTTTGTTCTGTTCTTATGGCTAATTTCCTCCACTCACGGATCCCTATATACATACGTTTCCTGTACTAAGCCAGTTCTGGAACACCTCCTTCCCATCCACAAACAATTCCTTAAACTTAAAATGCTCTACTTTCTTCTCCAGCCCTCCACCTCCCAGATCTTTTCCAACCTTTCCTTTCTTACACTTCTAAAGTATGTAAACTTCCCAAGACTGGCCTTTGTCCTTGACGCCTACCTCTCCAAAACTCTATATAACACTGTCTAAGGCTGACTTCCTTGTCTACACACTCTTGCCGCAGCCCCTCTGCCAACTTCTGAGTCTAGCAAGTAAACTCGGGGGTGCCACCTCACAATCCACTCCCACTACCCTGTCCCTCAACTCCTAATGTACAAAGGACTCGAGCATCCTGCCCCTTCCACTATCTTAGATTTTATCTTTCCAAACTTCTCGTTAGAAAATCATCAGTCATTTTCCTTATCTGTCCTCCCTTCAACCCCTGCTTACTTAACCTTTGCCTCAATGCCCCTTAGAGCCTCTACATTCCTGTCCGAAAACAAAGACCTCTTCCTGCATCCTCATACACAAGAGGGTTCTCTGGATACTTCTGCTTATACTTTTTGTATGGATGACAATTTCTTCCTGTCAGACAGACCGTTCCATTATATTCATTCTCATCCTCAAGTTCCTGTTCTCTTAAGGTCACCTGTTCCCCACAAATCTCATCTCTCTTCTGACACTCATCCCTTTCTTCTGTTCAGATGATTGCCAAACACCCACCACCACCTGACGTCCCTAAATTCATGAACTGTCCAGACACTTTCAGACATCAGACACTAAATAAATCCTGTACTTAAAATTCCAATCCCAGTTCCAAGACATAACTAAACCTAAGCCGCCATCTCTCTGTCTGCCCCCCTCCTTGCCCTTCCACCCTCTCATGGCCAAACCCTCACTTGGGTCAAGGTCATCCAACAGAGTCTCTCCCTAACTTCACTGATATTCCTTCAGTTCCTCCCACTGCTTTCTTTGTGCCTCTCTTTAATGCCCCCACTCTCACTGCCAGTACACCAGTTATCAATACCCTACCCCCTCTTCTGACTGTTGGTCCTCTTGACCAAGTTCCCTTTTGGGAACCAAAGCCAAGTTCTCTCAATCATTCACAACAACCCCAAAAACCCTGTTACAGACCATCTCTCATCATTTGCCAAGATCCTCCCCAATTGTCCATATTCCTACTCCAGGAAAAACTATTCTGATATAAGCCCCTCAAATTGTCTTTTCTCCTATACATCCAGACTCTGCTTTCAGATAACAGTTGCTCCCCAATTAGTCTTATATAACTAATGTAAAATTTTCTGGCTCCTCTCAAGAACTCTAAGACTCCTGTTTTCATGCCTATTGCCTGCTCCTAAGGGTAGGATGTCTCCCTGTTTTCCTGGTCTCTTCCCAAGTACCAGGACCATGAAACTAACAGTTTCAGATGTATAACCAAGATAAGACAGTTTTTTTCTAAACTCCTTAACTTTACCTCTGTCCTAGTCTATCTGTTCCAACATGTTTCAAATCAACTACATAACTTCAGCAACTCCAGTGCCAGTCCCAACTATTTCCTTGAATCTACATCCTGGTCCAACACCACAGACTACACTTCCCTGGCTTCAGATGGTCCTGCAGAACCTGGACGTTGACTGACACAGCCTAGTCTTCCCAACCTTGACCCACACCCAGCTTCCTGATAGTGATGCCCCAGTGTCAGCAGAAAGTAGTCGGAGAGAACAATGCCCACTTACCCAGCACCCAGCAACCCAATAAAAAGGTAGGAATGAAGGGACCCTAGTCCACTCAAACACATGGCTCTGGCAGTCCTTGCCCTTCTCCCCACTGTTCTCTGTCTTGGCAAAATTGGACACATTACACCTCTAAAGGTAGACACCAAGGTCTATTCACTATTTGGCCACTTGCTCCTCCTGAGGCTGACTTCCAAGGTCTAGCTATCAAAGTATTGACGTTTACCAGTCAAAAGCCCCTTTTGGCTCACCTAATTAACATGCCCAGTTAAAATTAAAGAGCTCATCCTAACACAGGGTTTCCCCTTTTACATTTATAAACTGCCATTTGTCTCCTCTCTATCCAGAGGCAGTACTTTGTTTCCCTCTAGGACAAATATCCCTGCCCCCTCTTCCTTGTTCCCTTTACCTTCTCCCTTGTCCTTTATCTTCTGTCTTTGTCTCTTATTCCCTGCCCTCTGTCCCTCTGGGTCTTGGAAGTCCTGAGCAGATATCAATCTCTAACAGAATCCCTGTCTTGGGTAAGTAGTTATATGTGTTGTGTCTTCCCAGAAAAAGTTGTGTTACACAACAGTTGGGGAGGAAAAGGTTTATTTAGCTTACACTTCCAAATCATAGTCCATTATTGAAGGAAGTTAGAGCAGGAACTCAAGCAAGGCAGGAATCTAGAGGCAGGAGCCAATGTGAAGGCCTTAGAGGGATACTGCTTACTGGCATTCCCATCATGGCTTGCTCAGCCTGCTTCCTTATAGAAGCCAGGACCACCAACCCAGGGATGGAACCACCAAAAATTGTCTGTGCCCTCTCCCATGAATCACTGATTAAGAAAATGCCCTACAGAGTTGCTTGCAGCCTGATCTTATGGAGGCATTTTCTCAATTGAGTTTCCCATCTTTCAAATGACTCTAGCCTGTGTCAAGTTGACACAAAACTAGCCAGCACACTTTATTATTTCAAAAATTGTAAATAAAAACATCATACTAAAATTAATCACACACAATATTTAAGAACTTTAAAAAGCAGTTTTTTTGGAAGGGGTTTTTGGTTTTAATGTCATGCTGAGAACCACTGAACTACATACATCCTGATCCCTTCAACATGCTTTATTTCTGAAACTCCTTCCTTTGCACTTTGTGCAAAAACTCAGTGTTTTGGTTTTAAGATAAGTTTATCTTAAGGCTTGATTTTAGAGGTTACTTAGTGGCTCGTTTCATGCTTAAAAACATCCATCTCACAGATACCTTTGAGTGTAAAATAGCTATGCTTTCTAGAAGAAATGTTCATTTCCAACTGCCTGGTTTGTAGAGGTGTTTCTCAAACACTTGATAGTACATTTTCATCTTTCTTGGTGCCAGTAATCTGATCTTGCTGAATAGATAGCAACAGTCTTTACCAGAGAAACTTATTCTGGGGGTTTTATTTCCTAGCTTTTTTTATGGGTGGTCATTTTGGCTACATAGTGTGCTGGTTGGTTTTTGTCAACTCGACACAAACCCAGACATATCTGGAAAGAGGAAATTTTAATTGAGAAAATGTCTCTATAAAATCAGGTTTTTAGGGCAGTCAGTGGGGTATTGTCTTAATTAATGATGAAAGTGGGATGGCCCAGCTCACTGGGTGTGGCGCCACCCCTGGACAAGTGTTGCTGGCATGAAAGCAGGCTGAGCAAACCATGAGGAGCAACCAAGAAAGCAACATTTTGACAAAGCCTCTGCTTTAGTTTCTGCCTCCAGGTCCCTGTCTAGAGTTCCTGCTGTGGCTTCCTTTGATGATGGACTGTGATGTGGAAGCCAAATAAACCCTTTCTGCCCCAAGTTGATTTTGATCATGGTGTTTGTCACAGCAATTAAAACAAAAAACCAAAAAACCCTCTAGATCTAATGTAGACGGAGACTGTGCTCTTGTTTCCTGTCCACTCAGCCCCAAATAATCACACAGAAACTATATTAATTACAATACTGTTTGGCCAATGGTTCAGGCATATTTCTAGCTAGCTCTTACATCTTAAATTAACCCATTTCTATTAATCTGTGTATTGCCACTTGGCCGTGGCATTACCTTGCTTTCTGCATATCTTGTATACTCAGTGACTGGCTGGCATCTGCTTGACTCTGCCTACTCTATATCTTTGTTCAGATTTCCCACCTGGCTTTGCTCTGCTAAGCCATTGGC
>LOJH01024500.1:3020-22108 GCA_001685095.1 Ellobius talpinus
TTTGGAAGAGCAGGCAATGCTCTTAACCGCTGAGCCATCTCTCCAGCCCTAAGTTCCACCTTTTTGTGTGTGTTTTTAAATTTTAAAAGAAGATGAGGAAACTATCTGTACCTGAAATGACGTGACCTTCTTCAGGAGAGCCTTGCCCTCTTTACCCTCAAAAAACAAAGACAAAACTAACATGCTTTTCCTCAGAACTGCTTCCTAGCCTTTTTAAAGGTCTTTGGGGTTTTGTTTCATGAAAAGCTAATGGAGATTGTGGATAATTTCTGCAGAAGAATACAAAAACCAGTTTTCGCTTATTTCATGAGGTTAGTTCATTCCCTTGAAGCATATGTAGGGTTCTTAGACTTTGAGCTGAGCAGTAAACACTGACAGGAGAAGTTTTGTTGCTGTAAGTTAAACTGAAACTGCTAAGATAGCACACAGAAAACACTTCATAGTCCCGCTTACCTTCTTAGAATGTGCATAAGATTGTGTGCTTTAGCTATTTCTGAACAAACTTCTAAATGACTCAGTGTTCTTCCTCTTTCTTTTCCTTTCTGTCTTTTCTTTCCCATCAGTGAAATTTTCCTATAGCTTGCTGAGGCATCAAATCCAACTTTCTACCCATCAACACAAATAACACCATTAACTTCCTTCCACCCATCTCATTGGGTAAATGCTGAATTTTTTGACAGTATTTTGCCAGTCTTTTACAGATATTCAAATAGTGTTGAGTAATTAAAAAAATACTTGTAGTTAAAAATATTCCTGCTATCCAAATGTTATTTTGGAGTATAGTTAAACGATCAAACACACAAACACCCAGTTATTTTGTACAGAGCAGATGCCTCTCAGCTCTTCCTCTTTCTTCCTCTCTACACCTGTCCTCTTCAGCTCCTTCCATTCTCCTCCCTCACAATGAAGTGCAGGATTCGTTTGACCCTGCAGCTGCATCGGGAAGGAGCATGGGTATCCTTTCCAACAGTGTGTATGGATCCAATTCATTTACTCTGCTCTCTCTTTTTTTTAACTTAAGCAGTCTTTAATGAAAGTTGTGCGTGAGATTCCTCTACTCCTGCATCTTCTCAATTGTTTCTTCCTTGTATTTGGCTTCCTTTCCTACTTACCGAGTCTTGTCTTTCCTTTCCAGGTTCTTTTTGCAGTCTTTGTTCAGCATTAGCCTGGTGATAACCACCTTGCTGGAGTGGATGCCCACGTGGATAATTGTGCCACTAAATGCCTTTTCTTGCTGTACTTGTTCAATGTAGATGGCGTATTTCTTCCTGTCCACCTACCTGGACCACTTTGCCAATCTGCTGGCCTTTGTAGTATCTTCCGACAACCCGAACTTCATCATCCTAACAGATTAAACGTTATATTCTGTCTCAGCTCTTTGGAAAGAGGGAAGACATGATCTTCCCGAGTGTGAGAAAGGTGCTGTTTATGGTTTTTGCTTTGGTCAGAAGTCACAAAGGGATTGAACTTCATTTTGGCGGTTATGGATCCAGTGATGACCACAAAAAGGAAGAGAACTTAATCTTCTCTCTTGATCATTCTCTTTCTTTGGATTTCTTAAATAGAATATTTGGAGTGTGCTTAACACCCCCTTTTTTAGGTGTAGGTATGGTACATACATGGACTTGTGTATACATGCAGGTGCATTCATATGACTGAGTACATGCAGTCCAGAGTTTGGTGTTGGGTTCTTTCTGACTCAGTCATTCTCCACATTATTTTCTGAGACAGGCTCTCCTACTGAACTTGTAGCTTACAGATTTGCTAGACTGGCTAGCCAGCTAGCCATAGGGGTTGTCCTGTCTCTGCCTCCTAGCCTTAGGATCTACCCTAGTCCCTGGTCTTTAGTGTGTGGGCTCTAGGAAATTGAGCTCATTTCCCCGTGCTTTCAGGAACACTTTACTGACTGAGTAATCTCTCCAGTCCTAACTTGCTTTTTTATCTTAATGGTTAAAGATTATTGTTGATTGATGGTTTATAAACAATAAACCAATATCAATCCAGTATAAGGACTTTGAAGTCTGTCCTAGCCCCATATTGGGTACAGCCCCCTCCTTTCCACACACAATGAAAAACCATGCACAAAAGTGTTTTTGCAGCCTTTCCTAACATTCAAAAAGCCTTGGCTTTTCATTTTACTTTCCTAGAAAAGTCAATATTGATTAACTGTAGATTATTTTTCTCTGAACTGATATAGAATAACAAAATGTACTTTGGCTAATCTAGTGAGTAATTGCCAAGTTTTGTGAAATCAGCGGAATGTTTTACAACACATTTCTCTTTATTCTGTAGTCAGCACATTGGGCATCATGAATTCTTCATGTATTGTAGGAAGAATGAAGCTGATTTTTATGGTGAGTGGGATACTAAAATAGCTGGGCTCTGATTTCCTTAACTCTAGTAAAAGAATGAGAAACTTTTCTCCAGCATAATTAGTTCTTGTTGTTGTATACTTAAAAATGCTGTGGTGACTGTAGTAAAAATAAACGAGGAAGTTTTATTGTTCTGCATTAAGTACTATCTAGTGTTACACTAAGACACCGTGTCCAGAGGCTCACAGTTTCAGAGGGTTAGAGTCCATGACCATCATGGCAGGGAGCAGAACAGAAATGACACTGAAGCAGTAGCTGAGAGCTCACATCTTGTGACGTCATCACAAGAACCAGGAACACACACTCCAACAAGGTCACATCTCCTGATCTGTCCCAAACAGTTCTACCAACTGGAAAGCAGGAATTCTAAATATGAACCTATGGTGGCCATTCTCATTCAAAGCACCACAAGTACTTAATGTATTTACTTGGGTCATTGCTAAGATATGTACCAGTTAAACAGGCAATTGTGACTTAGGAATGATGTTGCTCCTAGGATCAATTCTATAGCCACCTCTACAACCTATAATATGTAACCACAAGCTTTTACTTGGAAGCCTTTTGTAGCAGTAGTAACTCCATGGCACATGTTTGTAATCCTAGCACTTGGGAAAGGGAGGAAGAAATCATCCTTGGCTACATAGTGAGCCTAGGCTACATGAGACTCTGCCTCAAAAAACAGGCAAACCAAGGTCTTAGGTAATTCCTGTTTGGGAGCTGAAAATGAGAGGGGATTGGGAGGAGAGATTGCAGTATTCAGGACTAGGAGTCTCTATCTTGTTAATGAACTTGTATTCTTACTAGACAACTGTTGCACATTTAAGTATCTAGCAAATCATGAGTCTGGTGTTTGTGTTATATGCAGTGTTTTGTCTGATTCAAAAAAATTGTTTTTTAAAGTCTTGTCTCTTTGTATGATCTGTGTCTCTCTCCCTCTCCTTCTCCTCCCCTGCCTCTGTGTCTGTGTGTCTGTGTGCCTAGGTGCCATGGTGGGCACATGGAGGTCAGAGGACAGCATCCAGACTATTTTCACCTTCCACTTGTTTTGAGATAGTCTTGTTTGCCAAGCTAGCTGGCCTGCAAGCTTCCAAGGATTCTCTTGTCTGCACCTTCCATCTGGGAACACTGGGGTTATAGACAGATGCTGCTGCATTCAGCTTTACATGAGTGCTGGGGTTCCAAACTTGGGACCTTAGCCTTGCCTGGCAAGTGTTTTACTCACAGCCATTGTAACTGCCTGATGAAATGATTACCTAATTTGTTCTAGTATAATAAAACCTTGGGAGTCAGAAATTGAGATAAAGACGTGAAAAATCCAAGGAAAATAGAGTGATTGGATGACCCTCTCTTGATAACCCTCTCTTCATGTTCTCTGGAAACTGCTTCCCCGGAAATTCCCCTGAACTACTTCGGAGTCTTTCTGTCCTCTCTAGCCACCCTTGCAAAGTCCTCCAAGAACTTTATGGGTAATCCCAGTGCAAAGCTATATATAATGAAAACAATTACCAAGTAAGAAATACATTTACAATGTCCACTTTATTAGTATTTGGCAAATTTAGAGAAAATATTCCATTATCCATGCTCTGTTGATGAGTCCAAAGTTTTGTACCTAATTTACTTTCTTTCATGACTAAGGGAAACTGTAACTGTAACTATCTAGACTTCAACTCCATCAGAGATCAGAGAAAGATATACTAATATATGAGTAAACAGGAAGTGCAGAACAAGCAACTTCCAAAACCATGAAACAACAGAGACATCTGGCTGCCTTGACAGTCACCCAAGGTTCCTCTGTAATGTTGGGGCATCTATCTTCAGCCTACAGGTCTAGGATATCTGACAAACTTTTCTGTGAAGCAGGAATTTTTGAAGGACTATCCTACCCTGTCTTGGCAAAGTTCAGAAGTAGCTTTCTTTTATGTACTGTTTGTCTACTTTGGACAGCTTACTGTCAGCAGTTGAGGCAAAGACAGTTTCTTGCTCAAACCTTTTGCCACGAAGAAAGCAATCTCCATATGGAGGTTCTTCGATGCTCATCGTCCTGTTAGGAAGTAGATGCCAGGAACTGTCTTGCTATCATGAAAAGCCCTGTGTTATAAAACATTTAAATGCTATATTTTGTTATCTCTGAAGTGTTTGAAAACCATCTATCTAAAATATGTCTGTTTGACCTTGAAAACATACTTTACATGACTACAAGTTTGATTGTTACAGATGACTAACTATTAACCTCTCTTTATTATACTAAAGATCTTTTAAGGACTAAAACTTTACATTTTAAAATGAGCTACATAGGTACAATACCTTAAACAAGAAATACAAGAAGTACAGTATAGCAAACATAACCTTAAATGTGTATCAATATACAAAATTCCATACCAATATAAAATATTTGAGACAAGTGGTTGTTCAAAAGTAAATTCAACAATCTACCCTTTTATCCCATCATTTCTATATTATATCCCCCTTCTACCTTTTAGAAATAGATCCTTGAATCTAATTTCCTCTGTTCCTTTTTTTTCAGACCTTGACTACTAACAACTTGTAAACAACCCCCTGCCTAAAAGATGACAAACATCCATAACCCACCGAATGACCAAAAACCATCCACCCCACCTCTAGAGAATATGGATGTCGTGTTTGCTAGACTGCTTCCTGTTGTCTGAGGGCACTGGCATCTTTAGGGGACCCTGGAAAAATTGGGATAATGGTCAAGTCCTGGGAGAGCTAGTTGTGTCTAGCCTTGGTGTGATGGGAAAATGTAGGGCTTATCTGAAGTTTTGGCTGGAATAGTCTGTGAGGCTGGACCATCTCAGCCAACAGTCTTGAAATTGTTCTGAATACAGAACTTTGGGAAACTGCAGCAAAGCCACTCTGAGAGGTTGGATCACCTGGGCCCCTTGTTTTTATTGGTGTCTGGTCTCCTTGATCTGAAAACACACAGACTTTTAAAGGCAACATACATGTTTGCACTAACGTAAGTATGGAATATGTGGTGTACACAAGTCACTTAAAGATGATTTTTGTTCTGTGTTTGACCAGGTGAAAGGCATCTGTAATATAAATTTCTACCCATGCCATATGAAAGGATGGCATGTAGTAATAAGTCATGAGGACTCTGAAGCCAACAAGATTTATCATGTCTCATCTTGTCTCAGAGCTATTCCCATGCAGAGGGATCAGCTTACACGTCACCTTTCTTGTAGTCTTTCTTGATTTCTCCCCCATGTCTGTAACCAAGATACTCAGGAGGTCTGCCCTGGTCAAATCTGATCTGTTAACCTGGAAGAAATCCACAGCCCTTTGTTTCTTATGGAAACAAAACTATAACCTCTCCTCCAAGGCAATACATTTTCCATTCTGAACTTCCATTCATAACTCACAACATGTCTATAGTATATAGGTTGGTTTAATTCAGCAGTCCCTTCCACAAGCCCATGTCTCTCAGCAGCTGTTGTCTGTTTATTAGCATTCAAAAACTTCAAAATTAACAAAGCACCATATTAGGTCCAAACTCCCTGTGTTATATTTCCCATCCTTAATGTGGCTTATTCTTTTATTATTATTAATTATTATTATTACTACTGCTTTACTTCTCTCCTTAAAGACCTTATTTTTTTTATAACTGTCTATGCTCTTTTTCTTCTTTTTTTCCCCCTTAAGACTACCTTTTCTGTTCACATGAGCAAAATCTTAAACCGCTGCACAGCTTACCTCATGCCATGCTGGTGGCTCAAGCCTGCAGGCAGTGGCCAGGAAATGATGTCTGTGTGCCATGCTGCATGAGAGACTGCGGGACTAGGAAGCTGCATTTGGCGCCATTTTTTTGTGTGTTTGGAGTCTTTTTTTAAGCTTTCTCAGGTCTTATGCGGAAATATGTGGCCCCACATTGGACGCTATTTATAGCTGCCTGATGAAATGATTACCTAATTTGTTCAAGTATAATAAAACCTTGGGAGTCAGAAATTGCGATAAAGACGTGAAAAATCCAAGGAAAGCAGAGCAATTGGCTGACCCTCTCCTGTTTACCCTTTTCCCATGTTCTCTGGAACTTACACCCCCAGAAATTCACCTGAACTCATTCTGATGCCCTCTTCTGGCCTCTACAGGCATCAGGCATGCACATGAAGCATAGACATATATGCAGACAAAATACCCATATACATACAATTAAAAAATTTAAAAAAGATAAGGTGGAATGTGATAGAGGAAGACACTAACATTGGCCTCTGCCTTCCACAATCATGTATACCTGTACACAAACTCTAACACACTCAGAGTTACAGCCTTAACTCTTTTCAACATGTAGTTGAGGTGCTTTTTTTGGCTCTTCTAGACCTTTATTGGGGCCCTACCAAGTCAAAACTATACCAATAGTAATACAGAAATGTAATTTGCCTTTCCTATTTAGTACATTACAGTGGTTTTTTTTTCCAGAAGTCAGATGATATGACATCATTACCCTGACAGCTAATGGAATGCAAGCTTAATTTCTCATGGGAATATTAATGGATATCATCCCCATAAACAACAGTTCTTTAGGATCCTTGATAACTGAAAAACACATATGAGGATCCTAAGAACAAAGTATTTGCAAACCACTAGTTTAACCTGATTTTTATTTACACTACATATAAAGGGAACTACTGTTCCTGTTTGTTCCTTTGTTACCTTTGACGACTATTCGATATAGACATTATTTTTCAACTACTATTTAGTACTGATAGTCCCTGTTGATGGTGCAAGACATAGGAAAGAGTGGATCTGCTGCAATGTTAGCTGTGCCATTTATTGTGTCATGGCAAACACGATACTTGAGTGTCTCATCTTAGTCTTCACGTACAGAAAATAAGGCTTATTAAGTTCCATATATTGTTATGAGTTGTCAGAACATACAGTGTGATTTACAGAAGTGCTAGGAATGTAACAAACGATACTTTTTGTATTCTCTTATTCTAAGATATTGCTGGAGTGACGTGGTCCAGAGGAAGAGAAGTATAGATTTACCAACTGTTTTGCTTTGTGAAAGCCAAAAATTTTAGACTGTAAATTTCATAGGGGACACATGTATACAGAGCTCCCTGTATGGAGGTCAGAGGATTACCTGTGGGAGTTCTACTGTGTGGGTCCCAGAGATTGAACTTAGATTGTCAAGTTTAGCAGCTAGTGCCTTTCCTTGGCAAGTCATCTTACTATCCCTAGATTGATTGATTTATTGCTTTTTTGTGTTAGTGGCAGGGAATGGAACCCAGAGCCTTTCCCATGCTAGATAAGCATTTACCACTGCACTTCGTTCTTGAGACTAGATACATCTTGATTTATGTTTGTGTAGAATTAAGAGTTTGAAAAATAAAACTATTCCTAGGTAGAGAATATAGGGGCATTTAGTGAGGGAAGGACTTAGGACAGTATTTGTTGTTCTTGTTCTTAGTATCATAACTATTTAGGAGTGTTTTTCCCCCTCCATAAATGTATAGAAATTAAACAATTTCTTGAAGTATAGACCTGGTCATCAATAGTACACACCAGGAAAGTCCATGAATAAAGCCATCCTCTGTGGGTTTCCTTAAGACAATTTTAAAATATAAATGTAGTTATAAAATTTAATGGCTAGGAATACTAAAATGGGGAGGCATACTGACTATTGTTGATTTGTTCTTTTGCAATTGTTAGTTGATACTTACATGCAAGGTACTAATTACAGGTGCTGAAATCAGGGTTATCTAAAGTTGAGGGAAGAGAACTAGCCATGATTGTAAATCTTGAGTACCTGGTGAAGTTCTGAAATGCTTCAATGTGGAAGAGGATGAACTTGTTCCCTTACATGCCTATAGAAGACCAGCCTTAACATGGAAAGTTTGATATCAAGTACTTCGGAGCATATCACTGTGGCACATGGCTTATGAGAAACTTCTAATCTGATACCTAAAGTACTGGTACAAGATGAGCATTTTACTGTCTCGCAAATAAAGAAACTAGGGCTCTCAAAAATTGAACTTGCCTAAAACCTAGTAAATATTAGAGCCAAAGTGAAGAACAAGTAAGTAGTACCGCTTTAAATTGCCTTGTTAAAAACAAACAGAAAGGTCGTGGGGAAATCAGAAAATCTAAGAAGGAATTCAAGGAGAAGACAAAGAGGGATTATGATTATTAAAACAGACATGGAATACAGCAGTGGGGAGTGAGGGCTAGCAATGAGTAGAGAACTGTTCTTCATTCAAATGAAACTGATGAAATCCCAGTGAAAGATATCTGAGTTGTATCTAAGTTTTCCCCTTCTTTTTTATTCCTTCCGATTCTTACCACCTACTTCCCAGATCCCTGTCCTGAGTAGATGAACAATACAGTCCATATTATTTTATTAGCACACTAGTCTTAGCTTTTGCCAATGCCATTAAGAGTAAGATCAGATTGGTAGGTTCAAATGCAGCTTTACTGGCCTTGAATGTGAGTGTGCCTCAGCTTTCAGACTTGGTTGTATCTCTGTTTATTCTCTTTAGTTCCTAATTTTTCTCTTTTACATTATAGGATATTTTAAAATTATTTTTATGATACTCTTCTGACTGAATGTTACATATAATACATGCTACGTTTTTAACCAGTTAAAAATTAAAAGGAGGAAATGCTGTTACATTTGTGTTAAAGGGTTAAATAGGTTAATAATATAGACAGAGCTCCTCGAACTGCCTCCCATGTAAATGGTGGCTGTATGAGAAGGCTTAGCTGTTGTGATACTAGTTCTGATAAACTAGGTGTGTAGGCCGTCACTTTTCAGGGCGATTGCCCTCGAGAAAATGAGGCGATTGCCCCGGATGTTTAAACCTTAAATAAACTTCTCTCCTGTTTATTGATTGGCAGTGTTCATATTAGTTTTGGTTATCATGTAGTAGAAAAAAGTCACTCTTGAAGAAAATGTGCTTTCTTACGTCATGCGCTGAAATCTGGTATATGGGTGTAGAAGGTTTAACAGATAGCATTTATGTGCTACCTTGCAGTTTAGGAAGTGTTAGAATAAAAAAAAACCCTTCATCTTCTCACAGATAGAGAGTACAGTCTTTCCCCCTCACACACATACACTTTGGAACAAGAAATAGGAGATGAAAAACCTTCTTGAAATCATATGCTTTGTTACATAATGGAGTCAAGTGTGCCATCTCTGTGTTGTTTAAAACTTTGTGTTCTTTTCGCAATACTTTGCCTCCTTGACAAATCCTCAGCTTGCCTTTGCCTGGGTATTTCTAGAGGGAGAATTCTTGCTCTGCATTGAGGGGCTGTGTCCTTTTTAAAACTAACTATAATTGTTAGGGTTTTCCTTTTACTGGGCTGAAAACGCCAGTAAATTTGTTCTCCAGGAAAGAATTACACAGGCTGACTAAGGTCGAGTAACTCTAGACCTCAGCATATTTTTATGCTGGATTTGTGGTAAACCCGTCTCTAAAGATCACAGTGTTTGCAAACAGTTTTACTACTGCCATGTGATGGAGATGTCACCAGCTGGCATTCAGGGTGTTTTACAGAACAATCCTGAAAAGACATTTTAGAGTAAAAACATATTTTAGATGTTACAAAAGATTCTGTCATCCATATGAGAAGAAAGGTTATCTCTTCTGTAGGTTTAAAATATAAATTAAATATTTTAATATTTAATATTATAATATACTAATATAACACACATTTAAAAACCAAACTTCTTTCTTGTCCTTAAACATTAATTGAAGATTTAACTCACTGCCTGAAAAGTCTGTAATTGTGACAGTTTTGCTCAGAATTTTGACAAGATGAATAGCAATAAAATCTGTGTAAGGGACTGAGTTCAGTTCCATAAACCCAGACTAAAATGCTGGGCATGGTGGTATGCTTGTGATCCAGTACCGGGAAAGTGGTCCAGGAGGATCCTTGGGGTTTGCTGACCAGCCAGTGAAGCATGATTGGTAAGCTTCAAGACTGTGACAGACGCTCTCTCGAAGGATGACACACACATCACACATGTGTACCTGCACAGAAGAACACACACAAGTACACACACACACACAGAGAGAGAGAGAGAGAGAGAGAGCGAGAGAGAGAGAGAGAGAGAAACATCAAACAAAGGAAGAAAGAAGCTTGACCTAAAGTAACTACTCTTCTGACCTCTAATTTTTAACACTTTTTGTCCTGGTTTTTAACTTTAACAACTGAATTATATTATGTTCACTCATTTTTTCCCCTTTTGGTCTAGCTTCTTTGGTTAAATGTTTGTGCATATAGTTATAATTTGTTTCATTTTATTTCCTATAGATTGTATTTATGCCTCAATGAAATGATGATGGACAATTGCTTAGTGTTGTTATGAATAGTTTTACACATGTCTTCATGAACATTGTGTACATTTATTTTAGTTACTATTTGGGCTAGGAATGCTGAGTCATAAGCTTGTATGTATTTTCAGATTTAATACAGAACGATAATTTTCTAATTGTCTAATCTAGCAGTTTCACATCCCCTAGTATTTGGTCCTGTCTTTCCTTGTTTTAGTTAATGCGTATGAGTTAAAAATCAAATAGGATTTATTTGGGTGTTAAAAATTTAGCCCAGGACCTACTTTAACATTGAGCCACAGCCTAAACAGAAAGATTTTTATAAAGTTTTTCAAGTTACTGCCCCAAGTTTCACTGTCTAGGAGTGACCATTTGCTACTATTTCTCTTTTAGTAGCTGCTAAGTGTAGGTCTAGCTTCAGTAATGTCACAGCTATTTTTGATCCAGCTGTAGTGTTCTCTACTGTTTAACCGGTTTCTTTAGATGATTTAGTTTATACCTTTTCTTAACCATACTTCTGCCTTTTTCCCGATAGAATTACCAGTTTTAAATTGATGACATCTATAGTCTGTTAACTCTCATAAGCAGTTTGTTTTTCCTATTTTTTCATTTCCATGTTGGATGGATCACATTTTCCTGTTTGAAGTTTTGTAATTTTTTTTGTAGAAACTAGAAGTTTCAAGTAATACGGTTTAGGAATTTGTGGGCACTACTCTCTCCTACCCCAGTGCTTGTAACTGCTTTGTTTGTTTTGGGACTGAATTTTTAATGACGTTTTCACTCATGCTCAGCTTTGGTTTACCCTCTCCCAGCTCCCCAGCTTCCTGTGCCGCACCCTCTTCAATAAACTCGCCCTTCTGCTTCGCTACCTCACGTGATCTTCCAAACAGGATCTTATCATGTAGCCCAGGCTAACCCTCAGCTTAAGATTTGTGCTGGGTTTATAGGGGTGTACCAGCATGCCTAGGTGTTTGCTTGTTTTCTGGTTACTGTCTAGATTATTCTAGATTATTCTAGGACCATCTGTGTCTCAGTCAGTGTTAAGCTTCTGATCTTGAGTCTGTTTCTGACAGTACTGTGAAGTATAGAGTGCTGTTCTTCAGAATAATCACAGTAAAGTGTGACTCCTTCAGCAGCAGTAGTTGCTTGATATTTGTCTGGTCCTAGGAGAAATGCTCCCAGTTCTTCTAAAATATCGTGGTTCTTCTGTGGAAGCTCCGGAGCCTGTCTTAGGGTGTACGTTCCCTGAGCCCTTGAATCTTCAATGAGTTTCCCTAGTCTATTGTGCACCAAATTGGCTTTGTTATAGAGATTTGGAGAGAGTTTTGACCTGCTCTGTGCCTCCTCCTCATCTCAGCACAGCATCTGTGCCGAGACTCTCAGAGTAGTGTGGAAAGGAAACATTGGTAGGTAGGGTTTTCTCTGGGTGAAAAAGAAACCCCGACGTTAGGAACTGAGCACTGGGTTGCCACAGACAGGTCCATGAGCTTCAGCTGTTCTCACTGTGGAACTCTATGGGCCTCGGCAGTGTTTTCTCAGGGTGCTGTACCCAAAGTAGATGCCTCTTTCCACAAATCAAAGGACAGAGTCGTCACCTCTCTACTGCCCTGTTGAGAACTTAGCCCAACAGGTAGGTAGCTGGGGGATTGGCGAGAACACTGATCAGTCCTTTTCCTTCTAGAGACAAAGCCCTTTACTCGGAGCTATCTCAGTCTGAAGGAGAGTCTGCCTCCCTGATTTTATCGAGAGAAAGGGAGCCAGCCATCTTGGTTCATTTATCAGACTTGGTTTTCTTACTACATTTTTATAGAATTATTTTGAATAGATGTTTCTTCATTTACTATTTGACCTTAAGGCTGTTTCAGAGATGTTGTTTTGTTTTTAATTTTCTTCAAAAAAAATTTCACAGATTTTACTGGGGAGCAGGTTAGATGATCTCATGCTGTCTTCCTTAATTCTAGTCTTTCTAAAACTAGTATTTAAGTTTTCTACAGTAGGAGGAAGTGCGGATAGCTTGCTAATTTTCTGCGAGCCTGAGTGGGAAAACTACCATTTTTAATTGATAGGTTGGCAGGAGATGGTAGAGTGGAAAGGTAAAGACAGTAGAAGCAGCCAGCTTTGTTGTTGGGCTTCCTTATGGGGAGGGAAAGGCTTTGTCTTAAGCAGTTTTGAAAGCCAAATGTCCTGTCCCATCCCTCCCACCCAACATTTACCCTATACATTTTTTTTTGATTATTTTCCATCCTGACTGCAGATTCCTTTCCCTCTTCTCTCCCCAGTCCTTCTCTCACTCCCCACCCCCATTTCTTNNNNCTCCCGTGAGTATCAACAGGGCTTATTCTTTGACTGGCTTTCTGAATGACAGCTATATCCTTTTCAGTGTATTCGTCTTAAGTGGAATGCATACATTTTCTGATTTTAATGTATTTTATGCATAAGCATTAGCAAAACACTGTAAGTATTAATAAATTCAGATTAGACTATATATCATATACTGTTTAACTCATGCTCCTTTGAAAATTGTTACGTGTTTTGACAAGGAGATAGATTCTTAGAGCAGCTGTAATTTAACTAAATAACTTAGAATATTGACATTAAGTTTCTAGAGAATGTAATGATATTTGTAATTTTTAAAGCATTAATAGATTTTTGTATGTTCTTCAGAGGCTGTAGGCTTATGTGTTCAAAGCTATCAGTTACAACATTGTATTAATATGAAAAATCTCACTTCTGATCTTTTTTATCTCAAAGAATCTAGAGTATGTCTAAGTCAAATGGGTTCAAAAGCAAATTATTGTAAAAATTTTGGAGAAACTGGGGGGCTTTCTCCTTCTTATTCTAGTTTAAAACCAGAAGAAAGCAATGGGCATTGGCCATGTTCCTGCTTCTTCCTTCAGTAGATTTTTCCTTTATTCACATTTACTGGCAAGTAGGACTTCCCCTCTTCTATCAATGTCCTTCCAGATAAACCACAGTGCACTGTTGATAGCCTCCAAGTGTTTAATTTTTAGTGTTTGTGTTTTATAAATCAGCTCAACCGTACTGAAATGCTGAGTGCATGAGGCACTCTGGTTTGTGAGAGGCACAGGCAGTTGTGAGATGAGGCCATACTGGAGACTGCAAGGCTTAAGTGGCCAGCACTTTAAATGTCTGTCAGATAAAGAAAGAAGCCAGTGTGTTTAGTCTGCTATGATCTGAGTTCTGAAGTCAAGTAGAAAAAAAGAAGCATAAGAATTGATTCCCTTAAGGAACCAGGAAAATAAACCTCCAATTGGAACCAAAGGTCTAAAGTTATGTGCATGGTACCTTTTGGGAACATGCAGTGACTTCCTAGACAGAAAGACTTCTTACATTAAGCGGATGCATGATTAGAAAAGATGAATTGTGGCTGGGCATGGTGGCATTGCCTGGGAAGTAGAGTCAGGTGTCTCTCTGTGAGTTTGAGGCCAGCCTTGTCTACAAAGAGAGTTCTAAGACAGCCAGGACTGTTACAAAGAGAAATCCTGTCTCTAAAAAACAAAAACAAACAAACAAAAAACAAAATAGATGAATTGTGATGGTTTTTGTGAGACTGAGAATCTCAGTGACAAAATTTCTTAGAATCAATCTTGCTATGTAATCTATGCTGGTTTTAACCTCTGGGTTCAAATGATCAAGAGGCCCTAACCTCTTTAGTAGGTAGGATTACAGATGTATGTCACCACACCCAATGTTTTTTTGCTTGTTCTTTTAAACCTTAAAATTTTCTGAACAGGTAAATGTCATAGCTAGTGTAGGTTGAAAATCACAGAGCTTCAAGCCAAGTGTTTATCATCTTCTTTGTCCTGTGCTTTAGTGGAAGAGTATGAATTGTGGTTGAAGTTAATGTTCTGCTCTGTTTAAACTCCTCCAATTTCTAACTAAGCTCAGGCATTTCCATAAGAAAAAGATTATCAATGATAACCACACAGTGCTCCAGTAAGTCATAAGTAGCTGAGATGTTTCATAGTTTGGGCTTTGATAAAGTCAGTTTAGCTTGAATTCTGGTTGGGTCCTGCTGTGTGTGTAAAGTTGAATCACACCTTTAGTAACCATTCTAAACTTCTCTATCTGGAGAGTGGAGTTTATAGTAACACCCACTATAGAGTGTGAGCATTAAGATAACTCATATAAAGCAATTCCCATTGCCAGCAAATAACAGGTTCAGTAATTACTGTTGCTGCTGTTTGCTACTATTATTTTATTATTATGTACCAATCACTATCATTTTGTGTCCACTGACCATACATTCTGGATTTTGACCATGTGTTGTAGGAACTTCTCATCTGGTCCAGAGAATCTGTCTCCATCAAAACTTTGGGGCCTCTTGGGTTACCCTTTTCTGTATTCTAAGTGCCCTGGGCTTGTCAGTAAGGATGTCCACAAAGCCACAACTCATGGGTGATACAGAGAAGTCACTATTGCTTCCAGTTGCGTTACACTTTGGTTTTGTAGAGCTAATGCATTATTAAGTGTTTTGAGTCTTTTGTTAAACAGGCAGGTATTCATTATGCTCCAAGCTATGATTATTATTCAGAAATTTAGACTTATCTTTACTTTTGTCAGGTTTAAGCCGTTTTTTCCATACCAAGCCTTGCAAGGATTTGAAGAAGATGAAGAACTTATTCATATTCAACAGTGGGCACTTACTGAAGGCCGGCTGAAAGTTACATTGTTAGAATGTAGCAGGTATGTTCTTTGTTTTCTCTTTACTACATGTGGGCAAGAAAGTATGATAGATATGTACTTAAGGACTGTTTATTCTGTTTTTATGTTAGTTTATATTGTATTATTTTTTACATTAAATGGTTAAAGCATAAATTTAATGAAAATAGTCTTTTCCAGTTTGCAAAAATATGAATCATATTTTAGAAAGTGTCTTTAGAAAGACACTTGGAATATTTATTTTTCAGTAATTCCTAAGTTTTTACATGCACATTCCTGTACTGACATTTTTATCCTTTCCTTTTGAAGAGCATTCCTAGCATAGTAGTTTTGAGAATTGTGATTATTAAAAATGCTCACTGAATTGACTAAACCAGACTTTGAACCAACCCTGCGCATTTGGAAGTAGTCTTTCCACGCTTCAGTGTTTTACCCCCAGAGTCCAAGCTGTGTTCATTTCTTGCCTAAATCAATGACTACGCTAGCTTTACCATTCCTAACACTTGGTTCCCACTATGACAGCCAGAATGACCTTTAAACTGCAAATCTCTTGTCACTCTCCTACTTAGAGCTCAGTAGGAGTACTTCTGGCTCCTATGAAGGCATCCAGATCTTCCCCTGATCCGCGAGTGTCTCTTTATCCAGCTTCTTTTTCCTGCCTTCTGTTCAGCCCTCACTCATAGTGTGTCAGCTACTCAGGCCTTCTTAGGAGAGGGTTTGACAAAATTTCCTCCAGAAAGTCAGGGTACTGTGATTTCCCCTGTGCCTGTCGTATCTCCCCAACTCTGCTGTGCAGTGCAGAACCAGTCACAGGCAATGTATAAATGGATGCGCCTGGCATGTACTGAAGCACTGTGATTGTTTTCTAACCACTTAAAAATGTAAAATCTTTTGATAGCCCACATAAAACAGAATGAGCCTGGGTTTGGACCACAGCCTGCCACTTTCAGCCTAGATATCTTAAATGACAGCTCCTTACTGTCTGTCATCTGCCTTCTTGACCCATACTGCCTCATGCTTTTTGAAATTAGCCTGTCTTGGTACACTCCAAAGCTACCTCCTTATTATCTGCTCAGTATTCTAAATACAGTACACTGACCTTAACTGCATTCCTGTGACGCTTGTTTATGCCACTGACTACTTACCACTTTTAAATTTTTTATTTCTAACTCTTAATACAAATAAGTACTTGAGTACTAGGGTTATATTTTGTACCTAATACATTTGAGTCTTTGTAAGTAGATTAATTCTGATTATATTGATTATATACTAACTCATTTACTTAAGTCCCGTGATGACTGGGGATTATGCTTCATTCTCTCTTGGTAAAATCTTACCAAGAATCTTTAATTGAAAAAAGGAGGTCAAAAATGCCGTGTAATTCATAAAAAGAACTTAGTGTACAGTAAAACAAATACAGTAGGTACGAGGCTAGATATTTAGAAAAAAATTAGTTCTTCTGCCAGAATGTTCCTAGAAGGACTTGAGGGTTGATTCTGTGTCTGTTAGCGTGTGGCCATTGACTCTTCTTGTTCAGTCCTCCTGTGCCTAAGCTGCATTAATATAGCTCATGTTGATTGAAATAAATGATACAAAGAAAAGCAGTAGAATTTGTGGAATATTTGCAACCCTCTGTATTTTAATAAGAAACTGCTTACTGAATTTCTGAAAATATAGAAGAAACCAGTAGACTTATTCAGGGAAGTGTGGGAACTGGGTTTATGATGTGACAGCCAAACTTTTCACTATAAATGTTTTTATATTTCATTTTTTTGTGACTATGTCACCTGTCAAAAATTAGATTAGATACTTTAAGAGTACAGAATTGTGTTTAAAAGGAAATTAGGGAGCCTGACAGTGGTGGNTCTACAAGAGCTAGTTCCAGGACAGGCTCCAAAGCCACAGGGAAACCCTGTCTCGAAAAACCAAAAGAAAAAAAAAGGAAATTATGGAAAATAGTTTGCTTTATCAGGTTTTTATATTAGCCCTACATGCTTGGAATAGTAGCTCATACTTTTAAGTAGGGGGCAACTTTATGTTTGGAATGGGTATACTATTAAAATAACTTTCTAGGCATTGTTTTTAATAAATGCAAACAGTTAAAAGCTGGCTTTATAATAAAAATGTCATTGTTTATATAAGAATTAATTTAAAGTGTTTATATAAGGGAGAGAATAAGTTGTTTTTCTCAACTCATCCTAACCTTTTTGGCTTCATAGTGAAGCCTTAGCATTTTTTCTGTATTGTATTACTTAGGAATCTCTAGAAGAGGAGTACAGATAGTATGACTGTATGTTAGAAAGAGTATTTATTAAAAGGTTGACATACACAACAGGGACTAGTGAGTTCAACAACGGCTGACTGTTCACTAGAGATTCTAAGACGGGTAGCTTCTCAGTTATGAGGCTGGCACTGAAGACCTGGAGAACCACTGGTATTCAGTCTGTGTTGGAAGGCTAAAGAAACTGGTTTCTGATGTTAGCAAGGGATAATAGTAATAGGGTAGATGGATGTTCTCATCAGTAGGAAGTGCAGGCAGGCAGGCAAAAGCAGTGTTATTTTTTACTTGAATCTCTTTACACATGGGCTGCTAGGGAAAGGTGTTTCCTGCTCTGAGGGAGGATCTTTTGTGGGAAATCACTTTACAAACCCACATAGACGTGGGTATCTTAGAGGATCCTATGTTTATTTAAGTTGACAGCCAAGATTGACCATCGTGTATATTCTGTTATTCTTTAATATTTATTTATTTATTTTCATTTTATGTGTGTGAGGATTTTGCCTGCAGGTATGTTAGTGAACTGTGTGTGCCTGGTGCTGGCAGAAGCCACAAGAAGGTTCTGATCCCCTGGAACTGTAGTTATGGACACTAAGCTGCCACATGGTGCTGGGAACTGAACCCAGGTCCTCTGCAAGAACAGCAGTTTCTCTTAACCACTGAACTATTTCTCTGCCCACCTCCATTGTTCCTTAGTATAGAATTCTTTTTTACTTAATATAAACAGAACTTCCTATTCAGATAGGTTTTATGTGATTCAAACTGAGAAATTTTCACAGTATTATTTCAATTATCTTGTTTTGAATATAAAATTCTTAGTTTATTATCATCTCCAAAACAGAAAATGATAGCAGAAGGGGCAAAAAGGAAAGAAAAATAAAAGTGCATTTACTTATAATTTTGCATTTTGGAGATGACATAAAGGCCTAATACCTTTGGGATAATTTTCACCATAATTACTTACTGATATGAAAATTTTTTAATGAATAGAACATCCAAAAAAATTTTAAATGTAAGACAAAAATGTTTCTGTAAATCATTTGAACATAGATAGGTAAAGTTCTGAATTGGCTTGCTGTGATGAGCTGAAGTTTGATGGGGTTTTAGTAATTACACACATACATATGCACGCACACACACGCACACACACCCCAATAAATAAATAAATACTAAAAAAACTTCCAGTAATTTTCCTCCTAATTTATGAAATGGAATATGATACTCACTATCTGTGGTCAGCCATGGCTCTTATACTTTATTTTTTTAAACTGTTCACTTTGAAATAATGAAAAATTTGTGTGTGAATAGTGTTGATTGAGTTTTCTGTCCTGCCCAGTTCCTGCAATCGTTAAATCCCAAAGAAATTATGCAGAGGTCTACATTAGTTATAAACTGATTGGCCCTGTATCTCAGGCTTCTTATTAACTCTTATAACTTATATTAGCCCATTATTCTAGT